>JBCNJP010007198.1:0-13128 GCA_039602395.1 Deinandra increscens subsp. villosa | reverse complement strand
TTAAAGGAAGACCCAATGATCTTCAATAAGGAAAAAGGAAAACGCCTAACGAAATCAAAATTGAAAAAAAAAACAAAATCAAAAGAACAAACCCTAGAATAGAATCCAGCCACAACAAAATCAATAATCTTCTAAGAACGTATGTACACTTGAAAGAGACGAATCTGACTTCAATTTCAAGCGCGTAAAAAATTGGAAGTCCCAAAATAAGATGCCATCGCAATGGGCAGTAAGAACACCTACGATCTTTCTGAGCTAAGAGAAGGAGGGAGAGAACGCTTGTGAGATGAACCTATTTCTGTGGTATAGACGGCGACAAACATGCGAGTAGAATTACCGGTGGTCACCTTCTCCGTCATTAGCAGATGAAAGAGAGAGATGTGAGGATATATGAGAGTGTGAGAAAGAGTCTTGATGTGAAAGATGTGAGCTGTAATAAGACACCAAGCAACCGGAGTAGGTATTGCTGTCAAAATCTGATTGCTTACCAAATTGATTGATAATTTCTTTATTGGCTACCAAATGTAACAGTAACTCCCCTCTAAAAAATAGTTACAATTTGTATATATATAGGGTAAGGAATAAATATTAACTCTTCCTTATTGAACTAACTCATTAACCACCATCTAGTGGTGGAAAAATGCTTGATTTAACTAGATCATGCCATGTGTTTCTTTCTTTACTTTTAATTATAAAGGGCAATTCTGTCAATTAACATAAATACATAAAACACCCCCTTCATTTTAAAAAGCCTATAACTTTTTTATACTTTATCGGATTTTTATAAAAATTACACCATTAGACTCGTCGCATTTTTCTCTTTAATTCAAGTATAATCTCAACATATTTTATTATCGTTCTCTCGGACATAAGATGTAGCACTAATGTTACAACCACTAACATCATTGTCATAAACTATTAACAATGAAGAAAATTACATCTATACACTCATAACCAGTAGCATTGGTGTTTCTACTTAGGTATAACTGCACTAATGTTACAAACGCTAACATCATTGTCATAAACTATTAACAATGAAGAAAATTACATCTATACACTAATAACCAGTAGCATTGGTGTTTCAAGTTAGGTATAACTGCATATGCATATATTACAACCTACAAATGCATCAATATGCGTATAAACACTGATGCTATAACCATTAACAGTGGTGTGATGATCAGTAACACCGATGAAAAAAGATTCAACAAAAAAATAACCAAAATATACAACTAAAATATACCAAGATTTTGCAAACCAGTATACTAAAAATATTAGAAAACTAGCATCTCAATATACTCCAAACTCAATCTCAATATACTCCAAACTCAACTCTGAGATTAACTCCAAATTTTATTTACTTTGACTTTAAAAGTCAAAATCTAAAATAAACTTCCAAAAAAACACAAATGTGTAGAAGAAGAAAATGTGTAAAAGAGAACTAAAATGTGTAAAAGAAAAAAAAACCCAACAAATCGGAACCAAACGAGGAAAAATATAAACAAATCATGGAGCTATACATTCTCAAAAGAGATTCAAACAGTTTTTAACTAATAATGAAACAAATCATAGAATATTAGCATAGCATTAAATTAAATTGTAAAACAACATTTACACAATGGACTCACCGCCACATCCAACAAAAAACAAGCAAATTCATCAGCATCGGTCCCCGCCGCCACTTCCGCCACTGTGACTTTAGGTTTTTCCACTTTCTTTGTTTTATTCGTCTTCTCTCCGATATCATTATCTACCGCTACGCTATTCACATCTTCCTCATCGCTATCCTCAGAATCAGAATAATTCCTTACCGATCTAACCGGAGGAGCAGGATCATGAATCTCCGATCTCTGAGCCTCTATAACCTTCCGGCGTTCTTACGTTTCTTCTCGATATCAGTAAATACATTATCGTCACCGGCGATGACAGATCCGTTCGGAATCGTGTTCGGTGGAGAAAGGGAGGAGATCGTCGTAGCAGCTAGGACGGAGATAGGCCACAAGGGTCATCAGAGTCGAGTCCAGGTAGCCTGATGGGTCGCCGACAGTCGAACGGGGGAAGGAGTCAAGAGCAGAGTGTCTCTTTTAATGGTGGTAGCGGCGAGGATTTTTTTTCAGATGCAAAAAAATGAGAAACTTTAGGGTTTTAAGAAAGGGACAAAATGGTGTATTTACCTAAATACCCCATAGTTTTTTTTTTGGAACGGCATCGATCAGGCGACTTTGGTCTCACGTGTAAACCTACCCTTGCGGGGCTATGTCCAAGGTCGATTACTCAGACCTCCGTGAGAACCAAGACACCCCCTCCTGAAGCTTTCTCCTGGCAAAAACCCCCTCCTGGGACAACATGAGGTAAAACTGCCTCCCCTTGGATTAGAACTTGGGTCACATAGTAACCAAAGCTCTAAGAGCGAAGGGGGTAACCACACCATTGATTTAAATCTCATTACTTTATATTAAATCAATGGTTGTAGGTGAGTTAATTGGTTATGACATTAAAGGATGGTTAATAATAATTCCCACTCCTATATATATATATATATATATATATATATATATATAATTAGGTTCGTTGAATACAGGTGCAACTAATCAGCGTTGGCCAGAAAAGAAACACTTGTATGTATAAGGCGAATGCTTAATTTTAGTTGATAATTATTGCGAAAACAACGAATCAGCGTTGGCCAGAATCGAGGTTTTAACATTGTTATCAAGTTAAGCAAATAGATTAGTTTAATTCAAAATAAGTTAACTGGTATTAGAAATAATAATGACATTGATTAAGGTAGCAAATCAGCGTTGGCCAGAATTACTACTTGACAATTACTAATACAAGTTAATAAATTAATCTAATTTGATTGTAAATCAGTGACAATAAGTTTTCTTGTGAGATGAAGTTAAATGACATTATGTAGGTAACTAATCAGCGTTGGCCAGAACTGAAACCTTATTAGATATATGTTATTAACTATGAATAAGACAAGTCAATTAGTTATCTGATTTTAATTGGTGTCAGGTTTTGTGAAACATAAGTTTGTAAGGTTCATACAAAACACAATTAATAGTAAGCCCCTGAGGGATATCCGGTCGAAAACGAGTTATCCGGTCGAAAACGAGTTATCCGGTCGAAAACTACGGTATTTGATCGAAAAGGGATATCCGATCGAAAAGGAGTATCCGATCGAAGAGGGGGTATCCGATCAATATGAGGTTTTTCGAATCAAGGTGAGGTTTTCGATCGAAAACTAAATGAATCGAAAAGCAGGAGTCGAAAAAACTCACTTTTCGATCGGGCAGGGTGACGGCTTAGTCGAGAAGCAGTGCCGAATCAAAAAGTTCACTTTTCGATCGAAAAGCTTGGGACTAGCCACAGAATCCGATCGAAAAGGTCTTCAGTGATCGAAAAGGGTGACTCGGAAAGTACGAGCTCATCGGAAAGTATACTCTCTGATTAGGCAGAGTCGAAAAGTTAGCTTATCGATCGAAAAGCCTTGAGCTTATCGAAAAGCTGTGTATTCTGATCGAAAACACGGGACTAAACCACAGTTTCGATCAATAAGCAAAGCTAAGGTTTTTGATTGATCGAGAAGTAAGAAATTTAGTCGAAAAATAAGCTTTTCGATCGAAAATTGGGATTTTGATCGAAAAGGTAAGATCCTATCGAAATCAGTTAGGGTTTTATACTTGTTTAAAAAAAAACGATTTTCTGATCAAAACAAATTAGGGTTTTCCGATTTAAGGTAAATTCAAAAACCATATCCGATTTCGAGATTATGATTCGATTTAGCAACATAACGCTCTGATGCCACATGTTGAACGAATCCTGATTCGTATGAATAATAAACATGACAAATATTTAAATGTTACCTCACAGCGCAGCAACCATAGTCATTTTGTAGGATTCCATCTTGTTACCTGATCAAGTTCCCGTTTAGGGTGTACGGTTAGGATGGCTAAAGTGGGGAGACCCACAAATTTAGAGAGGCAGAAAGAGTCTCAAAAATTAGAGAAGGAGGTTAAGGTGTTAACTCTCTGCCTATGATCTCTATTTATACACCCAAGGGGAAACCCTAATTATCTAGTAAGAGCAATTATGCCCATCGAATAAATACCTAAGTAAGGTAATAAGATCAATAATTAATTAAGATAAATGATTATAATGGCCATTTTAATATTAAAGAATATATACCAAATATATATATTCTAACATCCTCATCTATGACCTTGGTGTCTATTTTCCCACTAAACATAAATGCTGCCATACTAGATGTGTCACAACTTTCTTAACCGTCTTTGAATTAACACATGCTTGTAAAACACCAAAACCACCCCCGATTGATTTTTCAGTTACATCCTCTACACTATCATTGCTCCCAAAATTCATTGGGTGGGCAACATGAAAGACACCAACACAACCTTTGATCGGCGCATCAAAGCTTTCTGGTTTGGTTAAATCCGTTTCAAATATTTTGAGTCTTTCTGATGCATGTGGTAGGCTTATGAGGTAGCTCACATTTTCCTTTAGGCCTATTAATCATAAACTTTTTAGTTAGATTTTAAAATGTAATGTTAGAGTTGGTTTAAATATGAATTTATTATTGACCCCGGATATGTTATTTGAGATTCAACTTTAATTTCAGCCGCATTTTACTACATTTTACTATATGTGTGTTGTGATGGATACAACGCGATTATAAAAAATAATTGCATTACTATGTTAAAAAATAATAATAAAGAAAATAAAACAAAAAATCATAAGTAAACGTAACGGTATAAACTAAAACTAAGAAAACCTAAAAGAAAAAATATATATAAGAAAGGACACAAAAGATTACCGAAAAAAATAGTAGCCAAATGCCCTAAGGATCGAACCTAGGATCTAAATGTTGTATCACATGACTCTACTCAGTATATCGCTAATTGCATTGTTAATTGGGTTGTATTTATATATATTTATCACTTGTACTTAGTTAATAATAATAATAATAAATAATAATAATAATAATAATAATAATAATAATAATAATAATAATAATAATTATAATTATTATTATTATTATTATTAAAAATATATATAATATCATTAAATAATTAATAACACCATTACAATGGATCACATCATATAAACTCATTTAAATAGTGGTTAAATGAGTTGTACTATATGTTATATGTTTTAGGAAATTGTTTAAATGGATTGTACTATGGGGTTATATTATGTATACATTAGAATCAAATTTATATTAAAATGTAAATACATAATATAGAAAAAATATATATAAAAAGCGTTTTTTTAGAGTTCCTTAAGATATTGTTGAAAAAGAAAGAAATAACTTAAAATTAAGGTATGTTTTATATATATATGCTTAGAAGCTTTTAAAATATCATAAATGATGATAATATGTATTTTACCGGTGGCATGTGTATGTTTTTATCCAAATCTAACACATGCAATGAGTTTAAGTTAAGGGAGTATAAGTTGGATTGGAGACCTGCATGGAAATGTGGAAAATATATGTCAATCAATTAATGGGTGCATATGCGGTGGATCTGGACGACAGACATGACAGATGCGACGCAGAAAGTCTATAAATAGAGAGGGATTGACTCAGAAGAAAGGATCTCAACTTTTACGTCTAAATATGTGTTTTGATATCCTCTCATTTTCACTTCTAATATACCTTATTATTTGCAATCGTCTATTATTATCTCCTTTACTCTAATTATAATTTAGAGTGTTCTTGTGGAATTAAATTACTTCCAACGCCACCAAAATGAGTCCAATCGAATTTCATTTAAGCACGGTTATCACAAAACAACGAAGTTATCAATTGAACCTTATCATAATTTTTAAGAAGATAGTCGTTGAGGCTGACAGTCAGGGGGGGATTTGTGTGCCTCACCATCGCACTACCATCAAAACCATGATGAAATAACATGTGTGTCAAATCACCACCTCACTGTGTGAAACATGTATATTACATATAGGTAGTGTTTGGTATGCATGAATGGAATGTGAAATAAAACGAGTCACTATGTCGCAATGAAAGAATGATAAGTTTAGTAGCACACTGGAATGGAATGCACCATTACATAACGACTGTGATTTCTTTCATTTCTAAAGATTTTCATTCCTCTGGGCTCTAAGGATGTGTATGTCCATATTTAATTTTCCTAAGGACGTTTCATGCTCGTTGCGGTATACCATTTTGTCTTCTTAATGTATGAAGATACATTACAAAGTTGATTATGTGATACCGAGTCGTTGTGTTAACACGTTTGCTTCACGTCACCAAAAAGGATTAGGGATGAACCCTAAACCAAAAAGGATTCTAGCAGTGTTAATACATGAAATGTGTGTCGTGTGAAGTATCAAGACAAGACGATGTAAAGATCAAGACAAAGCAAGAAAGGATGCCAAACGAACTGAATCCGAACTGCCGGTTCGGATTAGGCGAACTGGCAGTTCGCCTAGAGTTCGGCTGGTCGACTATAAATAGGAAGTTTGCCTTGTAATTCAGTAACGAGTTGAGAGAGTTCAGATCTTAAGTGTGTGTTTTGTATGGTGTTTTCTTTGTGTCAGTTCTTTGTGTTTCCAGATTGTAATTTTTCTTCTAGATCAATAAAACAATCTTTAATTACTCGTTTCTCATCGGAAATAGCTAGATCGAGTAGACGATCCGATGCTCACGAACTTTCAAGTGGTATCAGAGCTTTTTGGTTCATTCTATTGATCTGTGGTTGCTATTTTCGGAGTTTTTGAAACAAAACGTGTTGTTTTTCATAAATTTAGAGCATTTTTTACAAGTTTTTGATTGTTTCAGTCGAGATTTTTGTGAAAAATGTGTTCCTAAATCATTCATCATCATTTTTTCTGATCTACTGCTGAAAATTTCGTTCTAATCTGTCTAAAATCGAAAATTTTAAGAGAAAATGGTTCAGTTCGGCTGGAGAACATCATGTTCGGAATAACCGTCATCCGAACTACCGGTTCGGCTCTGGTTCGTCTCATCCAAAGTCTCAGTTTGGCTTAGTTCGTTTAGAATTCGGTTCAGTGGTTTATTTCGGACAAGGTTTGGTTGTAGTTCGGATACATTTCTGTTCGGGACAAGTTCGGATACTCTTTTCAATTCGGATAATACTTCAGTTTGGTTGTAGTTCGGATAAGATTTCCTGTTCGGGCTCAGTTCGGTTAAATCTTCAGTTCGGATAAAAGTTTTCTGTTCGGATCAAGTTCAGCTCAGATTGGGTATTTTGAGTTGTTTTATGGAAACTGAAGCAACTTGAGAACCGTTAAGAGTTACGGAACCCAATACCAGCCAAAACGACCGTCTTGAAGAGATCTACACTTTTACTTCCTTCGGCTAGTACCCTCCGTTTTGATACCCAAAATCCATTTTTATGACCTTCATTTTTTAGTTCGAAGTTTTTGGAGCATCATATTTCGAAAAATATGTCGGATTTCCAAGCATTTGTCGTCATGCAAAACGCTATGCAAACCTTGATTAACTTTGATAACGAAATTGGAACAAGCCAGAAAGTTCCCAAGTTGTTGAAGTTGGAAGATTATCAAAACTGGAAGTAACGATTTTCTGCTTACATAAGTACGAATGATATCGATTTGTGGATTCCGATTTGAAAGCTTTAAATGCATCCAACTGATCAAGGAGATTTTAAAGAAATTCATACTTTTGATGCTGCTGAAAGGAAAAGTTATGAGCTTGAACAAAAGGTTTAGGTTATCTTACCATGGCTTTACCTACCGAGTTACTATATCAATTCAGCACTTACAAGAAATCAAACAATTGTCGGATGCTTTATCGGCAAGGTGTGAAGGTAATGATGAATAAAAGAAGATCGAAGAAAGGTGTTGAACAAAGAGTTTGACAACTTTCAACATTATGAAAATGAAAACATCACGGCTCTCGTATCAAGATTTTCACATCTTATCAGTGAGTTGAAAGTTGTTGGGATTGAGAAAACTGATGAAGAATTGAAAGAGAAGATAATGGAGGCGTTACCAGAAAAATGAGAAAATTATGTTTTGCTACTCACATATGACAAAGAATTTTCTACATTAACATTTCATGAGCTCACTGGTAAACTTCATGCTCGGGAAATGGAAATGCTGAATTCAAAGAAATTACTGCTAAATTGCAAAATCCAGAATTATATCATGGTGAGAATACTGCAAGCATAAATGCTAAGGCTAAACCAAGTCTTAGTTCTGCACCACCTACTGCATTCATTGGAAATGTTTCTGGAATTTCGGATGATAATTCTTCAAGGGGTTGTAGCTTTACGATTCCAGAGTCATCAAATCAAAGTGCATTTTCTATTAAATCGGTGGATGATTGTGCAAAACTAATTTCTGCTCTCACTTCATTTTCATTTGGAATGATTATTAATGATGTTAGCAAGGCTCAGATGACAAAAGATGATTTGAATGAAATTGATGATGATCAACTAAATGAAATAGATATGGCTTGGAAATTTGCTATGCTGACTCAGAGGTCACAACGATTTTACAAGAAAACTGGAAGACAGGCTTTTGGTGACAAGTTGGGATTTGAAAAATCTAAGATTAAATGTTACAAATGTTCAAATCTTGGACATTTTGCAAGAGAGTGTCAGCAATCTCATATTCATAAGACAAATTCAAAAGCTATAAATGGTCCTCGATCTTCTTCAAGTAATTCAGATAAGACAACTTTAACTGTTCAGAATGATGGAGTTTATAATTAGGGTAAACATTTTGACACATCAGCCTTGATTGTCACACATGAGCAAGATGAGTATTATTCTGATTCAATTTCGTATGAAGCTGCTGAAAATGAAAAATTCAAGTCTAAGTTTGTTAAACGAAAATGAAAGGTTATTGAAAGAAAATGATTCGTTGGTGAAGGAAGTTAAGATGCTTACTGTATTCCTTCAATTGGTAAAGGATGATTTGGAGATATCCAAAAAGAATGAAAAGGATTGGGAAG
Organism: Deinandra increscens subsp. villosa; assembly: GCA_039602395.1. Taxonomy (NCBI): domain Eukaryota; kingdom Viridiplantae; phylum Streptophyta; class Magnoliopsida; order Asterales; family Asteraceae; genus Deinandra; species Deinandra increscens. Next base: position 4,145 of record JBCNJP010007198.1, on the reverse strand, counting down.
ACAAGAATGTAAAGTTGATGCAAGAAAAGGATGAGTTGGTTAGAGAAATTCAGAAATGGAAAGATGAAGCAGAAGATGCTGCTAATGATTTTCAGAATTTGTTTGATAAATAAAAAATTAAGCTTGATATGCTTACCAAGACTTCTGAAGAGTATGCTGCTAAAATTGAGAGTTATCAGATAGATATGGGGAAGTTATTGGATGAAAAGAGAGAGTTAGTAAGCGTGAATAAAGTGCAAGCTGCAAATCTAGAAATTCGGAAACGAAACGAAGATAAATGGAAGAAAGAGTTGTTTGGTGACTTAGATAACCTTCGATTGCAGAAATTTGAAACTCACAAAGTCGCTAAGAGGTTGATAACTACTGAAAAGGAATTGGCGGAGGCACAACAAAAGATTTCTGATTTGAAGATCCAAGTGATTGATGCAAATCGGCTTCTTAATAATGTCACCAATTCACAATCGTTTACAAGCTACTTAGCAAATGATGAAAATTTTGAAAAGATGTTTGAGAAAACAACATCACCTCCAGCAAGTGTCACAGAAGCTGTTAAAGATGTGAAGGAAAAGGTTGAAGAATGTGATTATTTGAAGTTTTCATCATCATCAAATTCTGAAGAAGAGAAGGCTGTATAGAAAAAGAAGAAAAATAAAAAGGGTAAAAAGATTGAGATAAATTTTGAAGTTCCTCAAGTTCCAAAATTTGTGTCTGGTTCGACGTCAACAGAAAATGATAAATCAGCTACTTCTAGTGAGAAGATTCGTAAGCAACCTGAATTTGATGAGACAATTTTCTATGAAAAGAAGAATGTGCAAGAGGTCAAAGCTGAGTTTTCTCGTTTGGCAAAGAGTGGGCATAAGCCATCAAGTTATGAGGAGAAAGATTATGGAAAGAATGTTGGTTTGGGTTTTAAGGCACAAAATGGTAAAGCTAGTACGGTTCAAAGTCCAACATCACAAAATTTGAAGAAAATGAAGATGAAGCAAGTCAAGAAGGAAGTTTCCAGAGCTGAGAAGGTTCAACCGAAAGGTTTTACAAACTTAAGGGTTCGGAACAAATATTTTCTGATAAAGAATTTCCACTTCATTGCGTTGATGCTCAAAAGATCTCTGAAGTTTTTGTAAAAGATGCTGGTTCAACGAACAAGAAGAAACAAGCTGCTAAAGTTTCTTCTGATGGTTCTACTTCAAAAAGGGCAACTTCGAAATGAGTTCATGATCATCAACATCAGGTATATGATACTTTTTATGATCATTTTGAAGATAGAAATATTTGTGAAGCTGTGCAGGTACCTAAAATAATTGGACAAAGCTAGTCGTTTATGCTATATTTGTCGTCAAAAGGGACACATGGCAAAAGATTGTCCGTTCCTGCTGCTTCTAACACAAAAACTCAAAGAGTTCCAGTTTTTGGTAAACTTGCCAAACAAAGGTTCCTTGATGAACATGCCAGAGTTTTTGATGAACTTCAGCCTAAATTCTTTCAAAAACAAAAACGTTTTGTTCCAACTTTTCAAAAGGTTCAAAATGTAGGTTGTTCATCACAGTTACCTATGATTAATTCATCAAAAACTGAATTACCAAAACAACGACAATAATGGAAACCTAAGGTGGTTTCTAAGCAAAATCAGGACAGTGGTTGACTAGAAGCACTTCGCTTCGGGTCATTTATAAACTGATAAGTTTGACCAGTGTCTAGGTACTTCTAGAAGACCTATCGGTGATTGCAAATTTACTGATGGAGGAGTATTCTGCTTAACTTAAATTCATGATATATCTTTCTAATCTGAAAGTTTTCTGAAACTTTAAACTGTAAGGTATCCATGTTGCTTAATCAATTTTCTTTCTTTACTTTTCTTTTGTAGTTTAGAGGGAGAAAATTGACAAAACCAAAAATAGTGTCTTGTTTTGATAAAATGAAAAATCCAAAAATAGAGTTTTTCATTTTAAGGGGGATAATTGCATGCAAGGGGGAGAAAAAGCATTTCATGGTGAAGGTGAATACATGCAAAATATATAAAGAATGTGAATACATGCAAAATATATTCAGAAGGTGAATACATGCAAAATATATAAAATTTTGAGAAATTGATCATTGGGAAATGATGGTACATTGGCTTACGTATCTGACTCATGGATAGAGTAGATGAAAAAGCCATAAGATCATTGTTTGATATGCTTGGTAGGCTCGGCAAATCAGAAAGTATTCAGATGTGATATACAATAAATACTAATGCTTGACCATGTGGATAACATCTTGAAACATGTTTCATGACAAAAAGAAAGAAAAAGTGTGAAAAAGAAAATGAGAAGTCGTTGTGTATACATGTGTTCATTTTGAAAAGATTTAAACTTGTTTGATTTTCTTTATTTTCTCAAACGATCGGACTTTCTTTGCGTGCTCACAAGGCCGACCTGATTGTTGTTCGTTTGAGGTTCTGCTTTATTTTCTTTGGTGATTCATATAATTCATCGGACTTTCTCTGCGTGTCCAAAAGACTGACCTGATCGTTGTTGAATTATACAATTTCAACTTGTTTTATCTTTCTTGTTTTGTTAAATCCGGGGCCTTATCTGCGTATCGAAAGATCGACCTTAAGGTAGACGATTTAACGTTCTTATTTCTTTTTGCATGGAACGCAGTTGATGATATCATGAATACAATACGCTATGTGATAATCACAATTGTAATCACACAAGAAAAGGAAAATGTTTGAATATGTCTGATAGTGTGGGGTACACTAGTCAAAGCAAATCTAATCAATACCTTAACATATCCAGATGTTGTGAGTATGATTCTGCATGAGTTTAAGATGGAATAATTATACCAGCAATCAGCAGGACTTATGTGCTTCAATTAGTTGAAATTGAAGTGTCGTTCAGTGCGTTATGATCAATATGATCCTGGATAGTGACTTTACTCATACCAAATATAGAGTTTGATTCTGTATTGCAATTTTATTTCATTTCAGAAAAGTACAAAAAGATCTTTGGTGTGTTTTAGCATAAGTTTGAAAAATAAAAAAGATTTTAGGTTTGTTTTGATATAAACTTTCTAAAATTCAAAAAGATTTTGTTTCTATTTTGTTTTCGATTCGATCAACATGTGATACAAATCAAAATTTCAAAATCATATATTGGAGTCTCAAAGAGACGTTTTGCGTCAAGATTATTTTAATTGAACAGGTTGCTAAGTGAAAAAGAATGTCACAACTTCAAGTCTTCTAAAGCTGTTGATAAAGAGAGAAACACACTGTGCATCATCAAGTATTCAAGATCAAGTTCCTATCCAGTTGAGGGAGAGTTTGTTCAAAGATATATTTATATTGAATGAACGGATTCTACACTTGAGGGGGGGGGGGGTTGATTGAAGATACAGTTTTGTTATGTTATGAAAGATACTACACACACCGAGGGGGGGTTTGTTAATAAATAATCTGTGCGTTGTGTGAAGTATCAAGACAAGACGATGTAAAGATCAAGACAAAGCAAGAAAGGCTGCCAAACGAACTGGATCCAAACTGCCAGTTCGGATCAGGCAAACTGCCAGTTCGCCTGGAGTTCGGCTGGTCGACTATAAATAGGAAGTTTGTCTTGCAATTCAGTAACGAGTTGAGAGAGTTTAGATCTTAAGTGTGTGTTTTGTACGGTGTTTTCTTTGTGTCGGTTCTTTGAGTTTCCAGATTGTAATTGTTCTTCTAGATCAATAAAACAATCTTCAATTATTCGTTTCTCATCCGAAATGGCTAGATCAAGTAGACGATCTGATGCTCACGAACTTTCAAGCAGCAATACGATTGGTATATAAAACAGTAATTAAACATATTTAAATACGGATCGATCTTAATCAAAATCTAAACTCTCAACGAAAAAATTAAAAGAAAAAAAAATAAACAAGAAACCATAAAAACTAATGGTCATCGCATGAATTGAACCCGGGCCAATACACAGAAGAAGGGGTTGTTTGGTAACCTCTTACCGGGTCCGGTAAGAGCTGACCCATAACCCGGTAAGTAGTTAGCTCGTTTAATATCCTTAAAGCTAAACTATGACCAAGTCAGAGTCCCCAGACTGAATCCTTCAATTTTTGTTCACTGACCGAGCCATTATTTCTTCATCTTTCCCCATAATCTTCTCACAACCCTA
>JBCNJP010007197.1:0-16329 GCA_039602395.1 Deinandra increscens subsp. villosa | reverse complement strand
GGTTCTCAAATATCAATACGTTTGTTTTTAACGGCACTTAAAGACATTATTGTCTCCGTTATACTTGGTAATGTATGTTACTCCTTTGTAGCTGCGTTTTATCCACCAAATAATTATATAGAGTGTTTCAAATTCATTATTCTTTGTTCATATACATATCGGACATGTCCCACCTTTATCTTACTTATAATATAATTTGTTTGCAAGAGACGCTAATCACATAATTATCACATTTGAATGCATTTCTGTAACTTATTAAAACTATCAATTTCTTTGTAACATACAACAACTAAACCACCTATATCTTACAATTCTAACAAACACTTTAATGTAAAACTAAATAGTAAACTCATGTTTTATGTAAATAGGGAAACTGGAATGGAATACAGAAACAAAACAAAAGAAGAAAAAAGCTGGGTTTGTGGGGTTCGAACCAGCGACCTCTCAAAGAGATTCACAAGGCTTAGCCATTCGGCTAGCCCTCTGAATATGAAAGTTATCCAACAATTTAAATACTTAACATATTTTAACCCCATGTCACCTTCTTCCCCATAAAACCCCTAATGCATCCCCATCACCATTAACGTGTAAGAAGGTTTACAAGGGTGCAGCACAGTCGAAATAATTAATCTTGTGGATATAAATCAAATACAAAAGAATTGGGAATCACATCTGATGCGAAGAACAGAATCGAACACGGAGATGAAGATGAACGGGTTTAGACCGGTTCCGATTCTCAAACCCGAAAATTGTGATGTTCTGCTGCTGCTGCTATACTCAAACTGGTTTACGATGCGACTTCACAGTGCTACATAATCGATGACCGGAGCAGAGTTGTAGGTGAGTGGTCGGAAATCTCCTCGCCAAAAATTTCTTTTTTTTTTCTTTTGCCGAACAGGAAGCGAGAGGGAGAGATTGGAATGTTTTTGGACGATAGGGTGATCACAAATGAAGTTATGATTCTCTGATGATTGAATGAAATCCATTAAGGGCTGAATTGTAACCAGCGATGCCATTGATTTCGAAATCGTTACCAGAGGAAGAAGGAAAGGCCGACGGCCGACGGTTTCTTTTGACGTATTAAATCAACTTTCAATATTTGACAGAAATGGTCCCCCTATATCTTACACAATTTGGAAACAAATTTCCATAATAGCAACCTAGGTCCCTCCAGGTTTTTATTTAGTTAAAAGAAATTCGGAAAATGGCAAGCTTCACCCCTCAAAATAGAAAGTTGTTTACTAATTCTAGCGGAGTTAACGGAGAGAACTTTTAATCGTACGTATACTTGTGTTGTCGCAATATAATTAATGTATAGCGTTTGCAAGATGTAACATTCAATTAATTCACATAAAATCATGAATCCAAATTATTTAAGCGGTTCACATAAAATCATAGAATCCTATACGTAGCACCAACGGCATTTTAAATCGTAGGATCATATGTGAAAATCATGAAATGCAATGTGTGTGTGTGTGTGTGTGTGTGTATATATATATATAAACACATTATAAATTATATTGTCACAAAAAAATGACAAAGTGTTTGTATGAAATCATAAAAGTACGATTTACATGAAATCATAAAATATAATTGTTCAAGTCAGTTAACTGACGTCTAGACTCAAGTGCAGTGCTCATATACTATTCTAGTTAATTGAGGTAACGAACATTATTGAAACATAACAGAAGTTATTAATGGAGTTAACATGAAAATTACTAATTGTCACAGCTTCTCTTGGAGTTGTCCCGAGTAAAGAAAGACCTATGAATATGTAGTGTGATAATTCAGGTGCGATAATCATAGCCAATGAACTAGGAGTTCAAAAGGGCGCCATACATTTTCTAAGGAAGGTTCACTATATTCGCGAGGTAATCGAAATGGGAGAGATCAACCTTCTCAAAGTTCACACATATGACAACTTAGCTAACCCGTTTACGAAGCCGATGTCTTGTACCAAGCATGTCGAGCACGCTAGGAACATTGGGCTTCGACCAGCTAGTAGTCTTATGTAAATCTTTTTAGTATTTGGATAATTAGAATGTTAAGCGGTTTATATATTAATGAATTGATATACTTGGTATGATCATTTTCATTTATATCTACTATATTTTATTTTTGCATGTTTACATCCATGAATGATATAATTGTCTCTTGTTCTAAGTTGTCCTCTACCAGTTGATAATATGGGTATATCATCAAATTTAGGATAAATGTGAGACGTGTTGGTGATATTTTATTGTTGAATGAATATTAATTGATGGTGTCCACCAAACTCACATGTTGTTATGTTGATAACATCGGACTGACCCAACCTACGGGAGGTCTCTACATGGATATTGTTGATAGTGAATCTCGTAAATGGTTAAGTCACTCATTCTTATACTTGCGATGCAAGCAGGTTTGTGTGAGTGGATTTTTGTTCGTTGATGTGTTAAACACTGACCTGAACAAGGCGGCTATAAAAACCACTTTCAGGAGCAATATGAAGCCCATATCAGACACGTGCAGTCAAGATATGATTTGTTCCTCCACATAAAATAAAGTTAGATACTACGGGCCCCTCGATGAATTGAACAGATATATATGTACGGCCGTGGCCAAAGGTAATTAAGATGAATCTTGATTGATTTGGTAATCTAGTTCAATATCAAGATCGAGAAACAGAATCGCTGAATACATTAGAAGACACATGATCCATGTCTAAAGTTCAACATCGTATCTGAAACAAAGGGATGATTGATTATAATTTAACTATTTAAAATGAGGCAATTATGAACTATCCTGATGTGTATCTAGGGGCATTGGCATGTTGCTAGACGCTAACCTTTGCTTGTTACTATGACATGTGCAAGTGGGAGCTATTGGAGTATGCCCGTGTCATAATATATAATCATATGGTTGGCTACACACACATGAGCCTATGGTCACACACATATACACAGAGATACCAAAGATATGTATATAATACATCTAATTTTATTTGTAATATGTATGTAGTCGCCTAATATCAAGAGATTATTTAACAAACATTAATCATTGAGTTAGACTTAATGATTTATCTAAGTTGTTAAATAATCAACTAGCCTAATTAGTTTAATATCATGGTTGGGTCCAATTAAATAATAAAGAAAGGTTTATGGACTTAAATGTAAGTTTGTGGTAAATTAGGATACAATATAATATCCTTATAAACCAAACCCTAATCAATCCGTCCCACTTTTAATACATTCGGCCGAAACCCTTCCCCCTTTGGGAGTTTTCGATTTTGATTCTTGATCCAAGGCAAAGGACCAGCATCCAGTGGTGACTGAGGACGTGTAGTGTGCGCATCTCCTAGAGAAGTTCTTCGACTAGAACTTGGTTTCATCATCAACACTCAAGCATACATCTAAGGTAATCCTTGTAGTTTTGATTTTCTGTTCATCATCTTATCAATATGTTGATCCTGGTCTAAATGCTTTGTTTTTAATCCATTGCGTAGTTTTCTGAAACCCTAAAAGCACTAACAGTGGTATCACGAGCCATCATATTGACATTTGATGAACCCTAACCGATTAAGGATGAAAAATGAGTTTTTACAGAAACTGTGACAATCCGTATTTTCAGGTCCTTTCCTGGCATTAACTGAACGTAAACTGTATTAAATGTTATGTGAACATTTACGTGTCAAATTGTGTTGACTTTATTACCTAGGGTTTGTGTAACTATCATTATGCGAGCGTGCACTTGAGTCCAAACGTTTTACATTTTATGACTTCATGTAAATAAAAATATATGATTTCATGTGAACACTTTGTCATTTTATGTGACAATTATACTTCATGATTTGATGTGATAATGTGTCACGTGTTACTTATGATTTTACGATTAAGTGTCGTCGATTTCACATAAAATATTATATGATTTTATGCATACGTTAAAAATGTACTTTCGTAGCACGTATATTCATCGGTAAGTTACTCCCGTTAAATCCGTTAGAGCTTGTTAGAAGTTTATAAACTTTGGGGGACCAGATTTACAAATTTTCTATACTCTTGTTAACTAATCAAACCGGAGGGACTATTTTTGTAGTTATCACAACTTGATTCCTTATTGTGTAAAGATTGACAGGGACTCAATTTGCCGACTTAACCTCCTAATCGGTAGCCGCCGACGGCGACGATCCATGTCCGAAAACTCGGAGAAATCGACCCTCGATCGTGTTTATCTCGTTCTGGTCGTTGTTAATCATCACAATACATCACCCTCTTGTCATGGGAGGCTATTGTTTGCTCAGTTGATTACAGTGAACGCAACACTCGAAGAAATCAACCACAGCTCGAATGCTAGAACTCATCGTCATCTTGTATTTCTGCTTCGTTTCCACGACTAAGGTATTCTTAAATCTCATATTTTATGCAAATAGTAATGCTCCTGATCATCGTACCGGGTTTCTATAACTTTCTGTTCTTGACAAATCGTACCAGGTTTCTATAACTTTCTGGTCGTGCGGCTGTCCGGGTGGCCTTGTGCCTGGTTTGAAACCCTGTGGTTGCGGGTTCGAGACCCGCTACCCTTCCTTTTCTTTTTATTTATCGTGTTTCAGATTTTTGTTCATTCGGTTAAGGGTAAGATCTATGAATAACGATTTCAAATCACAACCATCTCTTGTCCTAGCCGATAGCGTACTCTTTTATGCACAAGAGGTCAGGGGTTCGATTCCAATGACCTTTGTAACTTTTTAAATTATATTCTAGTGCTTCTTCTTACTACCCGTTTCCACATATTTGGCCCTCCATCCATTTAGAACGTGTTCCAAGCTCCGTAACCATCAAATACGTAGTTTTTGGATTAAACCTTGTATCATGGATTTCTAAAAGACTTAATTTAGTGTTTTAATCTGTTTACTTGTTCTTTAAAGGTTGTTTACAAATTTTTTTACGTGTATATATGTTTATTAATATATGTATGGATTTGGCCAAATGGTTAATTAGAATTTTTACTCATCTAATTTAACTTATCGATATTTGTTACATCAACTGGAGAAAAATATAAATATATGAACATATTTTTATATGTGCAAAATATATATGTACTATACATATAAGCATGTGTGTTCTGGGTTATACCAATGTATAATAAAACAATTTTTTCGATAACTCGAACGTAAATGAAATAAACAAGATTAATTGTTAATTTGGGTTAATCGTCATTATTACTCGTCGATTCTGGAAACCGGCACACATTGAGTCATGGGCATTCTGGTCAAACACCATCGTTTAGGTTGTGTCGTTAGTATTTTAGACACACACTTACGTATGTACACTCGTTAGGTATTTGGTGGAGAACATTGGTTCTACTGGTTGCTACTTGCTATATTATTTATCTGGTTTTGCTATCCGCCCAAAGGTGAGTTTCACGGCCCCATTTTACTGTTTTTAATCATGTTGGGGGAGATTAACATGCATGAATTATACAACTAAGATAATTAGACTTTTATATATCATTTGAAGTACTTGTAGCACAGTGATACAACAAATTCCTTTTTATGGTACCGTTAGTATTAATGACGACAGTGGGAGATATATTGTAGTACTACTGGGTCTGACAAACCCCACCCGGGTCAGTCGCGCTGACACGATTGGATATCGAACGAGTGTTATATTCCTCCTAAACACAACAAGGCAGACTATAAACAATTGTTAGCTTCGGTGACCATCAACGTGCGAAGTTTCATGTATATAGCCTAGCTAGCTATTTGATATATTAGTGATTATGCTCTTACAACTTGACTGTTGTTGAAGAGTCAATCTTAAACTCAACTTGACTGTTGTTAAACAGTCAATCTTAAACTCAACTTGAACTGTTTTTGAACTGATAAACCTGTGAACTCACCAACCTTTGTGTTGACACTTTTGGCATGTTATTCTCAGGTTGCAGATGTTCGAGTATCACGAGTACGCATGCATGAGAATTTGAAACCCTTTTAGTGTCTTTGAACAAGCCACGTCACCTTGGGTGACGATGTCTTTACTTAAATAATTTAATTGTATTTACGCTTCCGCAATTGGAACACTCTGAATTTATATTTAATGAAATATGAAATGTTTGTATTAATTACTGATCGTTTGGTGTAACTAATGGACTGCGATCCTGGTTTGTCACGCTCCCAGCGGTGGTATTCCGCGAGTGGATTTTTTAGGGTGTGACAGATTGGTATCAGAGCCATTGGTTACAGCGAACTAAGGTTCGTCTTAGACTGTAACTGTTTTGCATTAGTTGCACTCAAACATTTTTCTCATGCATTGTGATACTCACTGCTACACGCACCTAGTTTACGATTTGTCGTTTAGATCATCCAATCCCCTTATACTCATGGCGAGGAGCCGGTTAGTCTTGAGTGATTTTTCTTAACCCCTCTAAGTTGTGTACCTCTTGGTTAACATTCATGTACGACGAGACGTCGAATCAGATCGAAGGATCACGTTTATACTTTTAACGAGTTGATTGCTACTCGGGATTATTCCGGATTAAACAACTAGGCGTAGTGCCCATACTATGGATGCATGCTGCATAGGGAAGGTGGTGTGATACCTCTTCTTGTTAGCTTTCTGCTTTTAACCGGAAGGTGTTACACTTTTGGTTATCTTTTCAACTAGTTAACACTATCGATGATGAGACTACCTTGTACCTCAATCGCAGTAACAATACAAATCTTTTTATGGAAACCCTATTTACACCCATCGAGTATGAACTTCTTGTTATCGATAACTAATTGTACTATCAACCTGTATTATCCCTTCTTACCCATCGAGTACACCAATATATCCTTACATTTGTATATTTATTAACACTCCTGTCATAGCGACAATCAACAAATTCCTGATACACGAATCCTCATCGTCCTTTTCAGAAAACTTTCATGAACCCCCAGCATGAACTTAAACCTTGTGGCCTATTTAAATTTTGATCGTCTTGAAATTTGAAGCGTTGTGATATTCGCACTACATGTGCAGACTCTCGATGACCTTCACGAGAACGACAAACTCTACGCATCCTACTGGTTTTGTGAATGGAAATACCTGCACCTTTTTTTTGTACAAATGTATTGAGGTTTTAATCTCTCACCCCTTTTACATTCAATTGTATGGGAGAAATTTGATGCCCTCTATTTCCGATGAAAATATCCAGTGTGGTTTGACTAATACTTAGTAACGATAGGTAGCTGGTACACTTTCAAGGTGCTGGTGGTGTGGTGGGTTAGTTGTGATACACCATATATATATAAACATTAGTGGCACGTTGAATGTGGGACCAGTACTGGACGAAGGATTGACTTTAGAGTCATACGCAAGAGCCTCATCTTGAAACACTCCATCTAACTACTTAATGTTACTTTCTCCAAGATTACGGATATCCCCTGCGTATTTCTACCAAAAGAGACATACCCGAAATAACCAAACTTCATGTTTTCAATTGTCCGAGTCTAGAAGAAAACTCTCCTAAAGCGATTTCTTGCCACGATTTGAGCATAAGTTCTGACTCAGATGAACATTAACGTTTTAAAAACCAGAGATATTTTCCTTATAAATGAGAAGCACATGATCGAATGAATCACTCCAACTTTTAGAAGCATGTGTTCAGAAGTAGTCCGAGAGACTCAGATGGCAACAAAATGCAATCCTCAGGTGAGATTTGTTAATAATTTGAAAATCGGATGCAGATGACAAAACTGACCAAACCTCAAGAATGCGAATAGTAATTTACTCATCATACTCTAAAATTTGCTTGCATTGTACAATTACAAAGTGTTATACCATTTTATAATGTGATATAAAATGTTAAGTTTGAAATGTGTTGATATCTTTCATAACATCTTATACCTGATACAAATTTATGTCGTAATGTTCTAGTCTAACAGTAAATATTATGAGTAATTTTAGAGTATGTCGGTTACCATTTAGAAAACATTATTTTTTAATGGTATCTCTCCATCCATGGTAAATATCTAACAGGTCCAAAAAAGTATATTAACTTTAATATTACCCTTTAGATAATAACTAGTTAGTGTCCTGGGTTAATATCCGAGGCTGTGATATAAAAAAAATTAAACGAATTAAAAGATGAAAGTTTTTTTTCTAACTATTAAACGAATAATCGAATTGGAGTTTAAGTTCATCAATGGTGGGTTTAGAAAGTCACGACTTTGTTTTTTGATTCGTTCACCATTATTCGTTGATCGAAACCTAAGCAATATGGATCTAGTTTTGTTAGGTTTTCTTTCACGAATCCAAAGCAATTTACGGATCAAATTTTCATTGAGAAATGAAGAAGATATGATGAATCAAAGTTATGGTATTGTAAAACAAATATGGATAATTTTGTATGGAAATAATTTAATTTTTTGATATTTAATTATAAGATCTTTCCTTTTTTTAAATACCATTTATTTTTTTAATTCAAAAATCTATAAAAATGACACATAAGCTAATCCTAGGTGGCACACCTTAAATTGTGTCACCTACACATTAAAAACTTGTGTTTATTATATAGTATAGATAGATATTTTAGTCTTTTCTTTCTGTTATTTATACGAAGGGTCATTGAATACTAGAATTTTTTTTATGAATATTGGCTAGTGGAAAAAGCATTTCATTATTTCAGCTTTTCTAAATACGTTATTTTTAGGCAGAAAATAGCCCTACCCTCGACATGTAATAAACTCTTCATGACGGTGGTAGTTTCATAAATATCTAGTAGTTCGTAACCAGGTTTAGGCGCCTGCCTATAGAAATAGCTTACATAAAAAAAGTATATTACCTTTAATATTACCCTTTAAATAATAATATTTTAGTCTTTTCTTCTGTTATTTATACAGAAGGGTCATTGAATACTAGATTTTTTTTATGAATATTGGCTAGTGAAAAAAGCATTTCATTATTTCAGTTTTTTCAAAATATGATATTTTCAGACAGAAAAAAGCCCTACCCCCGGCATGTAAGGAGACACGGTATGGTGGTGGAGCCGGATCCCGGTTCCAAAGGGAGCCGCGCTGCTCGCCAGGCTAACCATCCCCTCTCACCCGGTTCGTTGGCCGGCTCCCCCTTGCGCGGTTCTCACCGGTTTCCAGAAACCCGGCTAAGCCGGTGTACTATCCGTTGAACTAGCCGTTGTAACGGCTAGTTTCTATTTTTTTTACTTTTTGAACACATTATAAATACCACCATATTTCACCTATTTTGAACACACAAATATTTCTTTCTTCTCTACAATCTTTCACACATCTTTCTTTGTTCTCCACAATCTTTCACCATGGATAAATCATCCAAGAAAAAACCCGCTCTCACCAAAAAATCACCAGCTCCTCCTAAAAAATTTAAACCAAAGGTACGAAATGCCGGCGAAACCTCCAACTTAAATCCTCCACCACAATCACAATCCGTTCCCTACATACCACAACCGGCTTTTTACACTCCTCAATCGCCTCATTCTCAAGAATCCTTTGTTGAACTTCTATCCGGTCGTTACGGGGCTCAAGGGGAGTTTTATCACCCACGTTCAACACACGTGCAACAATTCTCCTCATCAAACGCCATGTACCAAAACACGCAATATCATGATCCAAGGCGTGCAATCGAGTCCGACACCGAAGAAGAAGAAAATGAAGAAGAAGTTGAAGAGGAAGAAGGTGATGAAGTTGCGGTTGAAGAGGAGGAGATTGAGGTGATGGATGAGGACGTCCAAGTGATTAAGAAAGGTAAATTTCACTCGCAAGCAAAAGGGAAAATTTGGACGTCGGAGGAGGAGCTAAATTTGACAAAAGCTTATATCCATTGGACCGAAGATGGAAAAAAAGGGGATCAACAAAGTCGCAATTCGTTTTGGGGTAAATTTCTTGCTCATTTCGACGAATTAATGGGTGAAATTACCGGGCGAACTAGGGACCAAGTAGCCTCAAAGTGGAAGAAGTTGAACACCAAGTTGTCGAACTTCAACGCTCTTGATGTGTCCAAAACACATCCTATTTTCCCGTGTATATTTTGTAATATTTGTGTCATTTTCGTATATTTTGACGTTAGTTTGAGTCTTTTATTTTTAATTGTATTTATTTGGTGAATTGTGCTCAAAATCATTAAATATACTTACTTGTAGGTTGACATAAGAGCCAAGGGGATGGTATGACATTTCATTAAAGTTTAAAGGCTAAAGAAGTCAATTATGAAAGCTTGAGGACCGGCGTTACATTAAAGAAAGTCAAGGGAGCTGAAATGAAAATTATAAAAATATAAATTGATGGACTAAGGTCTCACGTGAGTTGTGCAAGCAAATCATGAAAAGAGTTATTTTGGCTTTGTGGATCTTCTACGTGGACAACAAACAAACAAAGAATAGAAAATGGGCTGATTAAAAAAAGGATAGGCTACGTGGGGTTTTAAGAAAATAAAAGAAATTAATGGGTTGTTTTGGGAGGACACGCAATGCAGACTATCTGGGCTCGATAATTAATTATTTGGCGGTGGAGATTTACATGATGGAGTACATGAATTAAAAAAAGGTCCCAACAAAACCCTACACATATAAGAAGGATAACAATTAAAAAGGGAGAATGGCAATTTGAGGAGTCTGACGGCAGAAGGGAGTTCGAAGCAAAGAGAGCTTGAGGAACAGAATTTTGAGAGGAAAAAAAGAGTTAGGAATCAATCGGAGATCACGGGGATTAATCATTCGACCAAGAGTACACATCTCGGGTTCTTGATTCTACTTATTTTCTTGATTTTGATTAAGCCTACATCATGATTTCTATTGAATTCTTTAACTTTGTTATATTTTTTATTGAACTCATGGTGGTAGGCTAAACTCTTGCTACCACCTAGACTGTTTACGATGATCAATTAATATTTATGATTTTACTTGGCATGTGATGATTTGATTGATGTTTGTGATTTTTTAAATTCCACTAAATATCATAATTGTATGCATATGAGTATTAAAATTAGGGTTTTGATTTCCAATTAGTAATTACCTTGCTTGCGAATGTCTTTCGGTTTGAGTTAGGTTAATTAATAGTGTGACTGTGTGTTTGCTGTTGATTTTGAATTACTAATTGAAAGTTGACTCCTTGAATTTAGTGTTCTGCTCTAGTTAGACAAGCCGGGAGGTGATAGTTAGGTCGGGTAGTCGGGTTAGTTAGTGGATTAGGATCACATTGCCTCGGGAGAGGGATGCCCTAGGAAATTAGTTAGCATGCTATTCCGTGTCAGTTATGTTGATTAGTGGTAGTTCCTGCTAGCCTAGGGTGCCTTAGATTGTTTCGAGGGTGGTTAGGTCTAGTTGAGGTAGGACGTACCCACAAGGTGAACTCCTGTTCGAACGTTAGAATCACTTGCTAAGAAGGACTTAAAAGGTGAATTAGCCTCCATCAGAATTGTCATAGCCAGGTAGAGTTGTAGGTGTTAATTGGGATTCTTGGTCTAGGTGGTGCTTCCTTCTCACTGATTGTTTTCCCAAATTTTCTTGTTTCCGGTTGCTAGTTGTTAAGTTAGTTGATTTAGTTTATTTAAATTCCTAAAAAACCAAAATCATCTCAAGTTTTCATTCTTAGGTCTAGGTTAAGTCTTGTTTTCGTAGTGTCCTAGGTTCGATATCCGGTCTTACCTTAGCTTTACTATAATCCGACAGGTTCACTGCCTTAGGGTTCGGTTCGGTTTAGGTTATTTCGGTAAAATTAGGTGTGTCTTAGGTCTAGGTTTAGTGTTTATTTTAGTTAGTATTTTTAGTGTCGTTCCGAGCACATCAAGTTTTTGGCGCCGTTGCCGGGGACATTTGGTAATAGCAAGATTAACTTAGGTCGTGACTAGGAAATTTTGAGTCTTTTAGGTTTTATGTGTCTTAGGATTTCTTTTTTTTATATAGTCTAGATTTTTAGGTTTTTAATTTTTTTTTTCTTTTCTAGTTTTTTTTTTATATTTTTTTTCACATACCCACTCACAAGGACCATCTAAACCTTCTGCCACCATGTATTTTTTTGGTTCCTGTAAATCTTGTGTGGACCGTTGTGTAGAGTTTGTTACGAGGAAAGATCTGGGGGTTGGTAATAGGTTATGTAAAGATGCGGGTGAGAGAGAGGTAGAGCCCACAACTTGGGAGGTTAGAGAGAATGTGAAAAATTTGGATGAATGGGTAGTTATAGAGCCTAAGTGTGGGGATCCTGGGGGGTTACATAGCTTAGTTGACAAAATTGAATTAGATGACCCGTTAGGAGAGCCCGGGGGTGATTTAGTGAATGATGAGTTGTTGGTAGTTAAGGATGAAGGGAGAAAAGCCACACTTGGAGACTTGGCTATTTTAGATGATAATACACTTTTTAGTTTAAGTGTGGGGAGGTTGGTAGTTATTTGTATAAACGACCCAAGATTGAGCTTTCTAAGACTAATTAGGTTTCGGTCGGGTCGATTTAAGCATTGGAAAGTCAAAGGGTTGGAGCTTAAATGTAGAAACCAGGTACTTACCGGTAATGTAGTGCTAAAGGACGTGAAAGCGGAACCTCCTGATTGTGGTTTAGGAGGTTATGTTTGCTGTAGGAGCTGAAAAGATTTGTGCTCGGGTTGTATAGTTTGTAAATTAATCTATAATTTCTGCAATTTTTTATTTTTTTTATTCTTATTTTTTTTCGTGATTAACTGTTTTTGTGTCGAGTCTTTTTATTTCGTGTTGGTCTTGCAGGTTAAATGATATTTGCGCTTAGATGATCATGAAGTTCAATGGACGACCTGCTGGTACAACCTCGCCTGTCATTCATCCAAATAAAAAATCAGGGGAGTGTGTTCCAATTACCTTTTTATTTTTCGTTGCATTCTTTTTTTTTTTTTTTATTATTTTATTTTATTTTAGTGTGTCTATTTTTCTTTCTATTTTATTTTATCTCATCTCACATTGGAGGTAATGTGTCGTTTAAGTGTGGGGATGGGAGACTTGCGTCTTGAGTCTTTTATTTATTTTTTTGTGTTTTATTTGAGTCAGAAATTTCAAAAATCCAAAAAAAAATTAAAAAAATTTGAAAAAATGTTCTTGATTTTTGCTGCAACATAATGGGAAATGATAGTACAACTGGGGGTCAATGTTCTAATTAATGTGCTTAACTGTTAAATTATAATAATAAGTTGTATTTTAGCTAGTGTCGATGTATTGGTAGGCCCAGCTGACTAATAAGGCATAAAAATCCTTATGCATCATAAAAACAAATCAATCAATAAATTGTGCTTAATTGATACGTAAATCATGAAACTTTAGTGGGTTCCGCCTTAGGTTGATTGAGGATTCCGAAACTGTTTAGAAAATTTATAAAAATTGCATTTTTAATATATTCATATGTGTATATCTTTTTAGTAATTTAGGCACGCTTTTATCTTTTTACGAAAGTAAATTCGGTAAATAGTGGCGCCTCCGCAAATCCATTCCACTTGTTTGAGCTAGAAAAAAAAGAATAAAATACCGAAGCCTATGTGTTTCGCCTTCGGGATAGCGACTTGAAGGATACACCTATAGGTTAGGTAATGGGCTAAATACCCTATGTGCTACCCATCGGGCTCGCTACTCGGTGGATGCTCCTCTAGGTGAAGTCCAAGTGAAAGAAAAAAAAAATGAAAAGAAAAATGAAAAAAAAGAGAAAAAAATAGCTCAAATAAAAATTCATCCATTCATTCATACAATTCCACTATTAAAAAGATATATGTGTACATAAATATTAAGATGCAAAATAAAAAAAATAATGGGATTAGGATGAATTGAAAGACTTGAGTGTGGGATCCATTAGGTTGAATGATAAAATATATAAATGATAATATTTGATGCATTTGGGGCTAAACGGTCAGTGGTTGGGTTTAACCGGATAGAAATACCGGTAATCGAGCTAGGCTAAGGTTAATTGTTAATTAAAATCTGAATTTGAATAATTGAAAGTATTAGAAGTTGTATCCCTGGTTATGATTCCATTTGCGGTATTTTTCGAGGACGAAAAAGAGTAAGTGTGGGGATGTTTGATGTGTCCAAAACACATCCTATTTTCCCGTGTATATTTTGTAATATTTGTGTCATTTTCGTATATTTTGACGTTAGTTTGAGTCTTTTATTTTTAATTGTATTTATTTGGTGAATTGTGCTCAAAATCATTAAATATACTTACTTGTAGGTTGACATAAGAGCCAAGGGGATGGTATGACATTTCATTAAAGTTTAAAGGCTAAAGAAGTCAATTATGAAAGCTTGAGGACCGGCGTTACATTAAAGAAAGTCAAGGGAGCTGAAATGAAAATTATAAAAATATAAATTGATGGACTAAGGTCTCACGTGAGTTGTGCAATCAAATCATGAAAAGAGTTATTTTGGCTTTGTGGATCTTCTACGTGGACAACAAACAAACAAAGAATAAAAAATGGGCTGATTAAAAAAAGGATAGGCTACGTGGGGTTTTAAGAAAATAAAAGAAATTAATGGGTTGTTTTGGGAGGACACGCAATGCAGACTATCTGGGCTCGATAATTAATTATTTGGCGGTGGAGATTTACATGATGGAGTACATGAATTAAAAAAAGGTCCCAACAAAACCCTACGCATATAAGAAGGATAACAATTAAAAAGGGAGAATGGCAATTTGAGGAGTCTGACGGCAGAAGGGAGTTCGAAGCAAAGAGAGCTTGAGGAACAGAATTTTGAGAGGAAAAAAAGAGTTAGGAATCAATCGGAGATCATGGGGATTAATCATTCGACCAAGAGTACACATCTCGGGTTCTTGATTCTACCTATTTTCTTGATTTTGATTAAGCCTACATCATGATTTCTATTGAATACTTTAACTTTGTTATATTTTTTATTGAACTCATGGTGGTAGGCTAAACTCTTGCTACCACCTAGACTGTTTACGATGATCAATTAATATTTATGATTTTACTTGGCATGTGATGATTTGATTGATGTTTGTGATTTTTTAAATTCCACTAAATATCATAATTGTATGCATATGAGTATTAAAATTAGGGTTTTGATTTCCAATTAGTAATTACCTTGCTTGCGAATGTCTTTCGGTTTGAGTTAGGTTAATTAATAGTGTGACTGTGTGTTTGCTGTTGATTTTGAATTACTAATTGAAAGTTGACTCCTTGAATTTAGTGTTCTGCTCTAGTTAGACAAGCCGGGAGGTGATAGTTAGGTTGGGTAGTCGGGTTAGTTAGTGGATTAGGATCACATTGCCTCGGGAGAGGGATGCCCTAGGAAATTAGTTAGCATGCTATTCCGTGTCAGTTATGTTGATTAGTGGTAGTTCCTGCTAGCCTAGGGTGCCTTAGATTGTTTCGAGGGTGGTTAGGTCTAGTTGAGGTAGGACGTACCCACAAGGTGAACTCCTGTTCGAACGTTAGAATCACTTGCTAAGAAGGACTTAAAAGGTGAATTAGCCTCCATCGGAATTGTCATAGCCAGGTAGAGTTGTAGGTGTTAATTGGGATTCTTGGTCTAGGTGGTGCTTCCTTCTCACTGATTGTTTTCCCAAATTTTCTTGTTCCCGGTTGCTAGTTGTTAAGTTAGTTAATTTAGTTTATTTAAATTCCTAAAAAACCAAAATCATCTCAAGTTTTCATTCTTAGGTCTAGGTTAAGTCTTGTTTTCGTAGTGTCCTAGGTTCGATATCCGGTCTTACCTTAGCTTTACTATAATCCGACAGGTTCACTGCCTTAGGGTTCGGTTCGGTTTAGGTTATTTCGGTAAAATTAGGTGTGTCTTAGGTCTCGGTTTAGTGTTTATTTTAGTTAAGTATTTTTAGTGTCGTTCCGAGCACATCAGC
Organism: Deinandra increscens subsp. villosa; assembly: GCA_039602395.1. Lineage (NCBI taxonomy): Eukaryota > Viridiplantae > Streptophyta > Magnoliopsida > Asterales > Asteraceae > Deinandra > Deinandra increscens. The sequence continues at coordinate 512 of JBCNJP010007197.1, read as the reverse complement.
TCTCTACATCCAAACGGTAAAAAACAACTATTTTTTTAATTACCTTGAGATTTATAAATATACATATCTTGATTAATTTTTTTTATATTTTTTTATTTTTTTCTGTAATAGAGTAACAATTGGGCAATCGGGAGTGCGGATGTCGATATTTTGTTGAAAACCCAAAACTTGTATAAACAAATATACGAGAAAAATGGGGTTTCTCATTTGCCGTGTTGGCTCGAGGTGAAAGACCATCCCAAGTGGGCTTCGGTTCCGGTCGTAGCCGGTGAAATACCGGAACCTGGCTACGACCGGAACCGGCGAAAAGGACCAAGACGTCCGAGTCGGGGCACTACACAACTTCAAATGAAGTTGGGTCAACTCAATTGCCCGATTTAAATGAGGAGTCAACCCCTACATACCCAAAACATAAAGGGAAAAACAAGTCGGGTGAGTCTTCGTCCACCGCAAAGAGTTCGGCATCGGAAAGGGCATTGGAAATGATGTCAAATTTTCAAAACAATTGTGTT
>JBCNJP010007189.1:0-31645 GCA_039602395.1 Deinandra increscens subsp. villosa | reverse complement strand
GTAGTTGTATAACTGTGTCTGTGTTTTGTCCAGGTTTGGAGGATGCCAAAATTATGGGTTGGATTTCCGAAATGCATTTCACAAACACAACCTCATCCTTTTTGTCTTTTATTACAAGTACGTTCCGTTCCAAACATAATGTTGGCCTTCAGATGGGTCGTTTTTGTTTTTCATACTGTTAGTTTTAAATTTTAATCTTCAATTGTTGTTGCAGTTGTCATCACCGCAACTCGAGGGTGATCTGAACAAATATGGTAGCCTCTGGGACCCACTTGCTACATATGCCAACCTACCTAGTATAAAAGCCTCATTTCCTAGGTATATATTTCATATAACAAACCTTTATGCAAATCATATCCTTAAATAGTATCCGTAATTAATAATATATACAAACCTGTTTTTATTTTATGAGTTTTGCTTTTGTATGGTTAATGGGTCATTATTAGCACGAGTTGAATGGGCTAGGCTGCAAACACTTCCTGTATTTTTTTTTAATAGTCAATGTGACGATGAAGAGTAGAGAAACAATATTCTTCCTATGATATTTATATCTTCCAAAGATATTTATACTTGTGATAACAACAAGTATAGAAACAAACTTGTGTGTCATTACAAGTAAGTTCTGTTCGAATCATTGTGTTGGCCTTCAGAAGGGTCCTTTTGTTTTTCATACCATTAGTGTTAAAATTTAACTGTTGTTGCAGTTTCCATTACTGCAACTCAAGGGTGCTCTGAACAAATAGCTGTTTATGGTTTTATGCAAAAAAAAATATACTTAAGACGACTTACAACCAGTTTGACCTGTTCACCTTTTATCCAATTTCATGAGGAATTTGACATGAATTTCATAATTCATGTTCGGTAAAAAGAGTGATAAGTTCGCCTAATTGTGACTCACCTGTTTAATAGAATCATCATACTAGTATCTAACTATCTAATGAAAAGAGAACCAAAATTATTGCAGATTGTTGGTGGGAACACTACAAAGCGGTACATAAATGTTAACATGAGTTTTAGTAATGCAACTGACTCTTTCGGAGAAGAGTACGATTAGGCCGATATCGAGACCGATCTTTACCACTGGACAAAGACATTGCCACCCGTTCAGGTTCTATTAATTTTCTAGTTTCTATCAATTTTTGTTGGTGCAAAATTTTTGTTCCCCAAACTTGTTCCCTTATATTGCTGTTCATAAACCTTAGTAAATCTTTAAATCTTTGTTCCCCTAACTTTTCGAGTAATATTGTGGACTGAAACTTAACAAGATACAGATGTCGAGGAATTTTGCCTCTAAAAAAGCTAACAAGTTAAGCTGGTATGTTGATGATCTAGAAGTTGTGTAAGACTTCTTTCATTTGTAAATTGAATTCAAGATTATCATGGCTTTCAAATGATGATCTAAATGTGTAGCAATTCAGAAACTACTAGGACTATGTAGCCTTTTTATAGCTGTGTATGATGTGATAATTGCCTTTTAAATCACAAGCTTATCTGCATTATTGTTATAATTTGGTAAGGATTATTATATGTTCATGTAATCTTGCAGGAGGAATTTGTTAAATGTGTTGGATTTTCTAAAGAGGCAAAATGCAAGCGCGCTTGTGTCAGGAACACAAGATAGAGTGAATCTACATGACAAGTTCAAGCAAGCCATTGAAGCATATTTCCTTGGGACCATTGATGAGCTGACGAAGAAAGTTGAGGAGAGAAAGGTTGATCTGGAGAAACCGTCATTCTAGGATTCGGTAAAAGATTCGAATTCTGGTGGTAATAAGTTCTCTTTTTAGGAATATTTTTTTTAAGAAATGTTTTGGTGCATTTTTAATATTTGCATTTGCTTCTTGTTTTTTGTAATAAGTTCCAGTTATAGTTTGTTTGAACTTAAACAATACATTTGTGAACTTTGTAATGTTTTTCAAGTATATAAAGTGTATTATTTTTTGTTGTAAGTGTATTTTCATTTTATATAATCAGGTTAATTTTCATTGTGGAAATTAGAGATTTTATTAAAAAAATATTTTTAATTTTTTTCTTAAATTCATGACGCGCAAAAATGCATGTCATCTACCTTTATGACGGGGGCTTCCTTGACGCGCATTGCCAAAACATAAAATGCGTGTCATTGTTCGCGCGTCAAGAACTTCTTGATACGCATTTTGCGCGTCAAGAAGCTTCTTGACCCCGGCTTCCTTGACGCGCATTTGCGTGTCAAGAAGACCCTTTCTTGACACGCATTGCACGTCAAGAAAGGCTTTTTTTGTTGTAGTGCACTTGGGAAATCAACAACTATAAAGATATTGCAAGGGTTTATAGAGAAAAGTTTGAAGGGGTTAAACAGGACCTAGTTAAGTGTCAACAAGATAAGAGTGATAAAAGCACCCTTTTAAGAGTAGCTGAAAGCAAGGTGGAAGAATTGACACATGAACTCACTGAACTGAAGGCAAAGTTTAATTCTACTGAGATTGCATTGGTGAAGCATCAAGTTATACAAAAGAAAATGATGGACTCTCACCATGCTTTATTTAAATCAGAAGATCGACTCAAGAATGTGCAAGAAACATCTGTTCTCGGGGATGCGAACTTTCCTCCCCCACTACAACATGAGTACATCAAACTGCCCTAAACTGCAGAGGAAGTGTTGAAAGAGTCCCTTAATGAAGCAAACATGGTTTATGGGCCTCAACCTGTGCGTGAAGATAAAAAGACAGCCACAGAAGCTTCTGAGAGTGTAGGTTCCAAGTCTAATGAAGTGAAGAAGGCTACTGAGGTGAAAACTCCTGTTACAGATGAAAAATTGAAACAATATCCAAAATTGATACTGTTTATTTTAAGGCTGTAGATGAGGTGCAGCGGGAAAAGGTGATCATGACAACAAGACCCGAGGGGAAGATATTTATGACATCTGGGTCTATGTTTGACCAAGAACCAGATGCTGGTTATGAACTACTATCCTTCTCCTCCAAGTTTAAAGGCTTGGGATGCATCAACAATTTGTTATGTGACATTAAGAGTGTAAGACCCAAGATCACCATCAAGCCTCCAACCTCCATCCCAATAAAGATTGTGTTGATACCTGATATGTGCGTCGTGTGAAGTATCAAACAAAAGTACAAGATCAAGTCAACTAGGTCTGGCCGAACTAGGTCCGAACCTGAAGTTCGGACTGGCCGAACCTGAGGTTCGGCCGAAGCTCGGACCAGCGGGTATATATATAGATGTATGGTTTTTGTATTTGAGGGACTTCTGAGCGTGCAAGATATCTTAAGTGTGTGTTTCTGAGTGTGTATTCTCTGAGTTCATCTCTGAGTGTTTACTGGTTGTAATTGTTCTTCGTTGATCAATAAAACAATCGGTTAATTACGTTTCGATGTCCGATTAGCTAGATTGAGTAGACGATCCGATGCTCACGCATTTTCAAGTGGTATCAGAGCTTTCTGGTTCACTCTACTGATCTGTGGTGGCTACTTTCGGATTTTTGAAGCGTTTTTCATGTTTCTCGAGATTGTTCTTGTGATTTTCATCATTTCTATCGAGTGTTTGGTGTCAAACTTGCTTGTAAACCACTTTCTATCAGTTTTTCAAATTCATAGTAACAGGCTTCGTCAAAATTAATCCATTTTCGTGCGATTTTGAAAAATGAAGTCGAAGTTCGGAGGTAACTGGTCAAGTTCGGAGTAATTGCTCCGAATTTCGAGTTCGGGCAGCTTTCGGTCAGTGTTCGGAGTTGTTTCGGTCGGGATTCGGTGTGGTTCAAGGTTCGGAGCTAGATCGGCGTTACTTAAGAGTTTGGACTTTTGTATTTGTTTCGGAGCAAGTTCGGACATAGGTCGGACTTTGGTTTTAGGTTCGGACGGAGTTCGGAGGTCTGTGATAGGTTCGGAGCAGGGTCGGTCATCAGATTCTAATTTTATAACGATGACGGAATTTCAAGCATTTGCTGTAATGCAAAGTGTGATGCAAACCATGATGAATTTTGATAACGAAATTGGAACAAGTCAGAAAGTTCCCAAATTGTTGAAGCTTGAAGATTATCAAAATTGGAAGAAACGATTTTCCGCTTACATAAGCACAAATGATATTGATTTGTGGATCCGTCTCAAGAAACTTTATCAACACCCAACTGATGCGGGAGATTTTAAAGAAGTTCATACTTTTGATCTTGCTGAAAGAAAATCATATGAGCTTGAACAAAAAGCTTATGGTTATCTTACGATGGCATTAGCTACTGAGTTGCTTCATCAATTTAGCACTTGCAAGAAATCTAAGCAATTGTGGGATGCTTTATCAGCAAGATGTGAGGGTAATGATGACTACAAGAAGAGTCGTAAGAAGGTTTTGAGCAAAGAATTTGATAATTTTCAGAATTATGACAATGAAAATATTACTGCTCTTGTTTCAAGGTTGTCACATTTAATTAGTGAGTTAAAGGTTGTTGGAATTGAGAAAACCGATGCTGATTTGAAAGAAAAGATTTTGGAGGCTTTGCCAGAGAAATGGGAAAACTATGTTTTGTTACTCACTCATGACAATGATTATTCTACAATGACATTTCACGAGCTTACTAGGAAACTTCATGCTCGAGAAATGGAAATGTTAAATTCAAAGAAGTCAACTACTACTTTGCAAAATCCTGAACTGTATCATGGTGAGAATAGTGCTAGTATGAGTTCAAAGTCTAAATCAAATCAGAATACAGCACCAAGTGTTGCTTTTATAGCTGGAGTTTCAGGAAATTATGATAATAATTCTTTAAGGGGTTGCAATTTCACAATTCCAAAATTTTCAAATCAAAATGCTTTTTCAGTTGAATCAACAGATGATTGTGCCAAAATGATTTCTGCATTGATTTCATCATCCTTTGGTTTAATTCTCAAGAATGTTGCTGATGCAAAGTTAACCAGCGAGGATCTTGATGCTCTTGATGATGATCAACTAACTGAATTGGATATATCTTGGCAATATGCTATGTTATGTCAAAGATCTAAGAGATTCTTTAAGAAACATGGAAGGAATCTTTCTGGAGATAAATTGGGTTTTGACAAGTCCAAATTAAAATGTTATAAATGTTCACAACTTGGACATTTTGCTAAAGACTGTCAACAGACACATGCAAACAAGTCTGGTATTCCACAATCACCCAAGCCTGGATTTACTCAACCATCTACTAGTAACACTAGCAAGTCTACAGCTTTGACAGCACAACATGATGGTGTTTATGATTGGGGTCAACAATTTGGTTATGATTCATCAGCTTTGATTGTCACTCATGTTCAGTCAGATGATTCATATTCAGATACTAGTTCTGATACTAGTTCAATTCCAAGTTCTTATGAATCTGCTGAAAACTTGGAGAGTCTGATGAAGGAAAATGCTTTGTTTATGAATCTGATGAAGGAAAATGCTTTGTTACTGAGATCAAGATGTTGAATGAAATTTTGGAAAGCTCTAAACAATACAAAAGGGATGTTGAAGCTGCTAGAGCAAAGTTTTGTGAAGAAAAGGATGAGTTGGTACAAGAAGTTAAGAAATGGAAGGCTGAACCAGAGGATACAGCTAATGATTTTCAGAATTTATTTGACAAGTCCAAAATCAAACTTGATTTGTTAACAAGGAATGTGGAAGACTCAAATGCTAAAATTGAAGCATATCAGGTTGATATGGAAAAGTTGTTGGATGAGAAGCGTGAGTTGGTAAGTGTTAACAAAGTTCAAGCTGCAAATCTGGAAATTCAGAAGCGAAATGAGAATAAATTGAAAAAGGAGTTACATGAAGGACTTGACAATCTTCGTATGCAAAAGTTTGAAACTCACAAATTTGCGAAGCGTTTGATTGCTAAAGAAAAGGAATTTGCAGAAGCTCAACAGCAAATTTCTGATCTCAAAGTTCAAGTTCTTGATGCTAATAGGTTGCTCAACAATGTTACAAATTCTCAAGTTTTCACGAGTTTCTTAGCTAATGATGCTAATTTTGAGAAAATGTTTGATAAAACTGCATCACCTCCTGCTCATATCAAAGAAGTTTTCAAGGAAGTGAAAGATCAATATGATAATTTTGAATATTCAAAGATTTCATCTTCTACTTCTGAAGAAGTAAAGGTTGTTAAGAAGAAGAAAAGCAAGAAGAACAAGAAAAAGGTTGTGAAATCTGCGATTCCTTCAGCACCGAAGTTTGTGTCTGGATCATCTTCTGCTGATAATGAGAAATCAGCTACTTCAAGTGACAAGCTTCGATCTCAACAAGATTTTGATGAGAAGATATTCTATGATCAAAAGAATGTGACTGAGGTAAAAGCTGAGTTTTCTCGGTTAGCAAAGAATGGACATTCTACATCGGAGGTGAAAGGATCTGGAAAGAATGTTGGTCTGGGTTTTCAAGAGAAGAAAGTTATAGATGTGGCGGTTCCAGCATCTGAAGCACAAAATTTGACGAAGCTTAAGATAAAGCAAGTGAAGAAAGAGGTTTTCAAAGCTGATAAGGTACAACCTGAGAGATTTTACAAGCTCAAAGGTTCTGAGCAGCTCTTTTCTGACAAGGAATTTCCTCTTCACTGCGTGGATGCTCGGAAGATTTCAAAGGTTTTTGTCAAAGACAATAATTCTTCTGAAAGTTCTCAATCTCGGAGCCTTACATCCAAATGGGTACATGATCACAGGCATCAGGTATATGATTCTCATTCTGATCATGTTCGAGATATTCATGTGTGTTCTTCGCAGGTATATCACCGATGGGATAAAGCGACAAGAATTTGTTATATTTGCCGTCGTCCAGGTCATATGGGAAAAGATTGTCCATCACCTGATGATTCACCCCAAAGATTTCACAAGAAATCAGTTTTTGGTAAACCTGCCACACCAACGTTCTTTGATGAACAAGGCAGAGTTTTTGATGAAATTAAACCTACATTCTTTCATAAACAAAAACGTTTTGTTCCAATGTTTTCAAAGGTTCAAAATGTAGGTTCATCATCACAGTCACCTGTGATTGTTTCATCAAAAACTGAATTACCAAACCAACAACAATGGAAATCTAAGGTGGTTTTTAAACAAAACAAGGACACTGGTCGACCAGAAGCGATTCGCTTCGGGTCGTTTATGGACTAATTAGTTTGATCAGTGTGCAGATACTTCTAGAAGACCTATTGATGATTGCAAAGTTGTTGATGGAGGAGTATCTGCTTAATTTAAATATTCATGATAAATCTTTTAAACCTGCACATTTTCTGATATCCAAAATTGCATCGTATCCGTGTTGATTGATCACTTTTCTTTATTTCTAAAAACAAAATCCAAAAATAGAGTCATGTTTTTGTGTAAAATGAAAATCCAAAAATAGAGTTTTCATTTTAAGGGGGAGAATTGTAAGTAAGGGGGAGTATTTGAGAAAATGCATGTTATGGGGAGAAGGTGAATACATGCCCAATATATAATGAAGGAAGGTGAATTCATGCACAATATATAAAATTGTGAGAAATTGATCATTGGGAAATGATAGTACATTGGCTTACGTATCTGACTCATGGATAGAGTAGATGAAAGAGCCATAATATCATTGTTTGATATACACTAAATACTAATGCTTGACCATGTGGATAACATCTTGATGCATATTTCTTGACACAAAAAGAAAAATAAGTGTGAAATTCAAAATGAGAAGTCACTGTGTATACATGTGTTCATTTTGCAAAGATTTAAACTTGTTTGATTTTCTTTATTTTGTCAAACGATCGGACTTTCTCTGCGTATCGAAAGATCAACCTGATCGTTGTTCGTTTGACGTTCTGCTTTATTTTCTTTGGTGTTTCGTATAACTCATCGGACTTTCTCTGTGTGTACGGGAGTACCGACCTGATTGTTTTTGGGTTATACAATTTCAACTTGTTTTATTTTCTTATTTTGTCAAATCCGAGGCCTTATCTGCGTATCGAAAGATCGACCTTAAGGTAGACGATTTAACGTTCTTATTTCTTTTTGCATGGAACATAGTTGACTATATCATGAAAATATTATGATTTGTGAAAAATCACAAGTGCTGTCACACAAAAGGGAAAAAAAAGAAAAGAAAAGATGAAAATGTCTGATTATGTCTGATAGTATGGGATACACTGGTCAATGCAAATCTAATCAATACCTTAAACATATCCAGATGTTATGAGTATGATTCTGCCTGAGTTTAAGTTGGACAAATTATACGAGCAATCAGCTTGACTTATGTGCTTCGATTAATTGAAATTGAAGTGTAGTTCAGTGCGATATGTTCAATATGATCCCATATAGTGATCTTTCTCATACCAAAAATAGTGTTTGTTTCTGTATTGCAATTTCATTTCTTTTCAGAAAAGAACAAAAAGATTTTTGGTGTGTTCTAGCATAAACTTTGAAAAATCAAAAAAGATTTTGTTTTTGTTTTATTTTCGATCTGATCAACACGTGATACAAATCAATTTTCAAAATCATATCTTGGAGTCTCAAAGAGACGTTTTGCACCAGGATTATTTTAAATGATTGAGCAGGTTGCTATGTGCAAGTTATCACAACTTCAAGTCTTCTGAAGATGTTGATGAAAGACCAGAGATACACTAAAATGTCATCAAGTATTCAAGATCAAGTTACGATGAAGATGAGGAGGAGTTTGTTTGAAGTTTCATTTCATTGAACGAACGGATTCTACACTTGAGGGGGAGCTTGATTGAAGATACAACGTTGATGATAGAAGAGATACTGCACACGACGAGGGGGAGTTTGTTGATACCTGATATGTGCGTCGTGTGAAGTATCAAACAAAAGTACAAGATCAAGTCAACTAGGTCTGGCCGAACTAGGTCCGAACCTGAAGTTCGGACTGGCCGAACCCGAGGTTCGGCCGAAGCTCGGACCAGCGGGTATACATATAGATGTATGGTTTTTGTATTTGATGGACTTCTGAGCGTGCAAGATATCTTAAGTGTGTGTTTCTGAGTGTGTATTCTCTAAGTTCATATCTGAGTGTTTACTGGTTGTAATTGTTCTTCGTTGATCAATAAAACAATCGGTTAATTACGTTTCGATGTCCGATTAGCTAGATTGAGTAGATGATCCGATGCTCACGCATTTTCAGATTGAACGACCCAAAACCACCATCACGTCTTCAACTGGGCCATCTGCAGCTTTGAACAGTACTGGTGAGCAGAAGAGGGTTCCAAAGTCTCCTATTTCATCAAGCTGTCAAGTGGGTCGAAAAGTTGAAATGCCTTGTTCAGCTCAATTGTCTATTAACTGGAGATCTGGATTCTGCCCAAAGATGCAACCAAGTGTTCATGCCTCTTCATCAAAGTCATACAAATCAAATGGTCACACATCTAACTTCTACTTGAAGAAGCATGCCTGCTTTACCTATGGCACCCCTGGTCACATTGCTTGAAATTGTTTGCACAGACCATATGAGCCCTATCACCCTAAGAGGGTTCATCAGAGACCTATCCCACAGACTCAAATACATGTTGGTTCAAAACAAAAGCATGTGCCTTCGAACCCTAAGGTGCAGAAGTTTGTACCTCAACAGCCAAAGGTACAGTAGGTGAATCAAAAGCCTAAGTCACCACAAAGACCAACAAAAAATGGTTTCGAAACTGATAATGCTTTTCATTCTAAATCAAAACCAGTCAGTGTTCCAAAACCGGTCAGTTTTCCAAAATCAGCCGGTTATTCAAAACCAAATGTGAGGTGTGAGGAAGAGAGGTGGAATAAGTCAAAGGTGGTAAACCAGATTTACCAGCCTAAACGGGTGTATAAAAAACACTCCAAAAAATTTCAAAATGTCAAGATTAAAAATCAAAATCTTCAGAAGAATCCACCCAAGAGTCCTCAAGTAAAAGAAAAGCCGAACCACAAAACCTGGAAGGTCAAGAACAAAGATGCTCCCAAAAATGACCAGGTAAAACCCAAAACCAAGGTAACCACACCCCCAATTCCCGATTTTACAAAGGGAATGTGCTTAAAATAAATTTCTTTCACCGACTCTTCATGTACACCCATAACACAATGGCCTGGGTTTTAATGGCTAACTAATCTCTCACAGTGTGCAGGAACAGTCAAGGAGGACTTCCATTAACTTATTTGTTTTTGAAAGTGATTATTCCAGGCACAGGATAGGAGGCATCTTTTCACTTCATGACATGCAGATTTTTAAGGGGAGTATGTTCTCCTTGTGAGAGGTAAATCTGAAAAGATCAGCAGAAAAGGTAACATTGTCTGAATTGTTTATTTCTTGGCTAATTTGATTTGAAGTATGGTTGTGCATGAAACAAAACCCAGTTTTGAATAATTTTCAAAAAGAAAAACTTTGAAGGTTAGTTTGGCCAGTTTTTGTAGACATTTAGTGATGTGTTAGTGTGGGTTTAAAATAAAAAAAATGTGTGTGTTGATTTTAAAAATCAAAAAGCAATGGGAAGAATAGAAAAGATGAAAGAGTTGAACCCTCAAAAATTATGCTTTTTAATTTTTAATCTTTTGTTTGTGTGTATGAGAACGTGTTTGCTGACTGACACGTGTAAGGTGGATGTGAAAAGCAGTGATTCACGGTTGGTGTACTTGGTAGGCTCTGCTGTCAATCAATCAAAAGGTATGGTTTGTCACAACACTTAACGATAACATATGATGCTAGATAGGAAACACACACTTAGGTTAGTAAAATCTCTATTTGACTGTGCACCAGGAATCCCGAGACGCACGCCCGATTCTGAGTTCTTTGACGTCGTGCTCAAAAATCCCATCCCCTCTGCTTTGCATGAGCAATGACCTGGGGATGTAGTACGTGAGTCAGGCCTCCTCTGTTCTGCGATGGTAGAGACCTGGAGCCTCCCTGATCCACGTACCTCTTAGATCACATTGTATATAATGATATAAAACCCAAAAGATGCCAATGAGCACAACCAAAAGAGACCCTCAAGTGTCCAAAACCCTTAGCCCGTGTCACTGATGAGAGCATTATTAAAAATGTTTCAAAAATTCAGTTGACGTTGTATATTATCCCAAAATTCTCCGTGATCTATTCTTTCTTCTCTCTACCAAGTCTGGAGCATGATGTTAGGCTTAAGGAAAGGTGTCGTGAAAAATGTTGCACAGAAACTAGGTATACTTGATAGAATGTACAAATTAATATACCTAGGACTTATGTGTGTGACCTGGATAGATGTTCATAAATAATAAACCTTAAAAGATAAAATTATGTGACAATCTGCCTGAGTAAGAGAAAGTAGCATGAGTTTAAGTTGGACCAAAATACTAGCAATCACCTGAACACGCGAAGTAACTGAAGCTGAAAAGGGTTTCTCAGCCACAGAATGTCTGGTATGATCTTTAATTTACCTTCTCATGTGTGAATTGTTTTTAAATTTGTTTAATCTTAATTTTTCTGGTGTAGTGTGAGTGTTTAAATTTTCTTTCTCAAGTTTATGAATTGGCCAGGTTGATTTGAGAAGTTTAAATAAGTTTTTATGGGTTTTGTGCAAGAAGGTGTTGTTTTGGTAAAAAACTGCCTAAGCAATTAGTTGATCAAACTTTGTAAGTGAGGTAGCGTGTTTGATGTAAATAAAGATGAAAATGTAATTGTGAAGATTGACACGAGGATGTAACGAGGGAAAATCCAGGAATCCTTGAGTATCCTCAAGGAGCCTAGCAAAAAACCTCGGGGGCCGGTTCAAAGTACCTGCCTCCTAAAACTTTTATATAACGAAGGTTTTTAGTACAAATGAAATGAGCTCGTATTCTAAGTGTTGCCGAGAGTTGTGATCGTCAAAAGATGTGTGTGTGTGTAAACCTAGAGCTCGGATTAAATATAGATTACATCATAACAATATCTCCTAAAAACTAGCAACTAACTCCACGTTTCTCACTTAGCCGTTTGAAGTCCACTTAGTCCACGTTTCTGTTAGTTGACCGGGTCTTTAGGACACGTGATCCATGCTCGAACTAACCTGTGAATAATAAACAAAAAGGGAAAAGAAATAGTTAGTCAAGAAATACAATTCAGGATCCTTACAGTGAAGTGCTTGCGAGCTGATGCAAACTGCTCATTATCTCCTGAATTCTAGTACCAACAATTGCCCCCAAATTTTTGGCGGTTGGTGCATGCAAGCCAGCTGTCGAAAATTTGAACTCAATCCTTATCGCTAAGTAACTGTGATTTGAGAGGAATTAGCTAGTCCCAACTTCCTAGGCGAGGTTCCCGTTAGTTTTTCCTTTATAACTCTCTCTTCGCTTTCATTATCCCTCACATCTTTTATTTGGCGAAAACCCTAGAGCGTCTTCCATCTTCTCCAGGTTAGTATCCTCTTTCTCCCTTCTCGTTCTTTTTTCCGATCATGGGGAAAAACCTGTTGCGATCATCGGCCACAGTCTCCGACCAAGTGGCCGACGACTTTACTGACCAAGGACTCCTTCCGGCGACGGCGGAGGAGACCTGCAACTTTGATGATCGAAAGATCGCAATGTTGTAGTGTTCTTCGAGCTTCCCTGCCGGAGCTGAGTTCCGTCCTTTTGATCCGTCTTTGAAAGCCGACCATATCTCTGATGACTGGGTCTGTTTCCTTCACTACCCTTTTCTGCTCGGAATGACATTTCCTTTCCCGGATTTGGTCACCGATTTCTTTTCAATCACCCACCTTGCCTATTCCCAAGTAATACCCATGGTGTGGCGAATCCTTCTTTCTCTCCACCACCTGAACCAGACCCGCAATCTGGACATTGGGGTCGCTGAGATCTGCAAAGTGTATCGGTTGGCCACACACGGCAACAGCAGGTTTGTCTTGAAAGTCAGAACCGGAGAAGCCCAGATGATCCCTAGGGTTTCTCACAATGACCACGATTGGAAGTGTCAATTCTTCTTTGTCAAAAGGAGTAGCCTTGTTGGTTGTGGGAACCTTCCTACCCAATGGGTTGTCAAGGGTAGGAAGAGTTTTTGTAACATTGCAATTCCAAATACTCTTCAATTTTATCTAACTGATATGCTTGCTTTCTTGTCTTTACAGCGCCTAAGTTTGAAGCTCTAATCAAGCCAACCCGTGAATCCTCCAAGAAGCTCAAGGATTTCTTCAGCATTCCAGTGGCAGAAAGAAGCTGTCAAGCCGAAGACGTTTCAAGTGCTAGAAGCATCACCCAGCAATCTCTCAGCCCCTCAAGAACCATGTCAACAGGTACTTGTATGAACCTGTTCTCCTTTTGTTTCAAGTTATCCTCTATTATTTCTAGAAACTGATCCCTTTCTGTCTATGATGAAGCTCCAGGTTCAGCTTCTAACTTCTCCTTCAAAGATCTCAAACTACTCATTGCGAAGAAAGAGAAGAATGAGGAAACTAGCAGCAAGGCTCCCACGGACCTTTCAGCCCCTAAGTTCCGGGCCCCCAGCACTCGATCCAAGACCTCTTCTGCCAAGAAGCGCAAGGCTCCAGATTCCACTATCAATGTGGACAGCTTCGATGATCTCCCTCCTGTTGCAGCTGCTAACAAGCTACTCTCACTGCAAGCTGTGGTGAACATTGTAAGTTATAGCATAATAATAGAGAAGTATGTCAAAATTATAGTTATAATACTTCCCTTGTTGATTCTGATGTGTTATGCTTTGGTACAGGGCATTGATAAGTTGAGCCATGAGGTGATTAATCTTGAAGGTAAACTGGAGACTGTGGAGCAGAAGCTTGAAGCAGCTGAGCAAAAGCTTGAGGCCTCCGAGCTGAAGCTTGACCAGGCCACGCTTCGTCTTGAGAAGGCGAGTAAGGCAGCAGCTAGCAACACACGCCATTACGAGAAGCAGCTAAAAGAAAGAGATGCTGCAGCTGCTGAAACCCTAAATCCGGCTGAACAGAATGCTCAATCCTCAGCCGCCATCAGCGTGCTTGAGTGCATGATTGAAATGGCCACTGCTGTGTAGGCTGAGGGCTTCACTCCAGAGAGCTGGCCGGTTAAGGATTGGGAGGTAAGCCTCAAGAAGCTGTTGGCTGAGAGGGGGGAAGCTTCTGAAAAAAGCTGATAAGGAGGTTGAGCCGGAGGTCGAGAAGGAAGCTGAGAAGGAGAAGGGCAAGGGCAAGGAGGTGGAGCAGGCGGAGGCTGCTGGTGATAAGTTGGGCGATGAAGGCATTCTTGACTAGGTCGGAGCCCACTTTTAAGTTTGTTTGTTTTGGTGGTTTGTGGTTTTTAAACAATGGTAGTGGTGAAAAAAAAACAATGGTAACTTGACTTCTGGGGGCTTGGATGGAGGGACCTTGAGTTTCAAGACGAAGCCCAAGCTCCTTAGACAATGTGGTTGGCCTCAGGTGGAGGGATCTTGGGTTCCAAGACGAAGCCTGGGGTCAACTTTTCTAATTTCTTGCATATATATGACTTAGTAGTATTTTGATCATCATGGTGTGTTGTGTATATTTTTGGTTATTCGAATGAGGATCCTACAGGATGCTCGATAACATAGTTCAATTTAAAAACTCAAAAGTCTATAAAACTCTGTCAATGTTAACAAACCATGATGTTAGCCAATACTTAGTTAGTAATAAAAATTCGTAACATAAGCAGTACCAATGTCACCTGTTCAAAAGTACTTCATCCGTTTAGATAGTCAGGATCCATGAAGATCCTTAGGAATCCCGAAGATAGACTTGGTGAAATTCCAATGACACTGAGAATAAATCTCAAGCACTTAAGAATGAGTTAAACAGGGGTCAAGCCCAATTTTGTCTTTTGAGGCACGAAATGCCTTATAAGTCTTGGGTCTAAGCCAACTGGGGTCAAGCCCAAAAACTTGAGAGACACGAACGTGCCTAAACCTTAGTTAATGTGAAGACATTAAAAACCTTTGTTAATCTGAGGACAAGCTCAATAATACTTGGCACTAAGCCAACTTGGGTCAAGCCCAAAAACTTGAGAGACACGAATGTGCCTAAACCTTAGTTGACATGAAAATGCCAAAAACCTTAGAATCTTTTCGAGATGACACGTCTGCCACCCATTTTGAAGTGCACTCTATGGCCAACAGTGATGAAATTATCAGCCACCCTCAGATGGACTGGTCACACCACCTTGAACCGTAGGCCACTACCGTACGCTCCTGGCGAGGGTCTTGCGCTCCTAGCGATTCCCATTAGTGAACGAGAAGGTGAAAACCTCCTAAACCTTTTGACAACATTCAGAATGCTTTATACTTAGAAGAGGTGATCAGCCTCTAGCTTATGACAAGATGCTCGGAATATCTGCAAAATACTTCAAGGCTTGGTGAGGGGTGGGTGTTAGCTTGGCTAACACCCCTCCGATGCCTAAGTTAGTAACCATTCCATAGAGATAATGATAGGAAATTGAAATGAGAATAAAAATCATACCTGATGTTTTTGGAGTTTACATAAGGATTTTTGGATATGCTCAGAGAATCCGGAGAGCACTTACATAAAATATAACTTCAAGTGAATTGCATTCCAAGCTCTTGGGAGCAGCTCACCTTCCATAGTAGCCAGCCTGTATGCTCCCTTTCCAGCTTCTGAGTCTATTAGGTAAGGACCTTCCCATTTAGGTGCAAGTTTCCCATGTGCTGGATTGGTAGTATTTTGAAAAGCTTTCTTGAGTACCAGATTCCCTACTTGAAATCTTCTGATCCTTAGATTCCTATTGTAGGACTTTGCTAGCCTTTGCTGGTATGCTGCCATCCTGAATTTCGCGAGGTCTCTGATTTCATCGATCGTTTCAAGATCTTCAAGGAGCTCTTGCTTATTTGCTTCAAAATCTTGGCAGCTTGTTCTGGCAGTCAGCATCACCATTTCAGTGGGTATTACAGCTTCTGAGCCAAACACTAAGGAAAATGGTGTTCGACCAGTAGCATTCTTGGAGGTCGTTCTGTTAGCCC
Organism: Deinandra increscens subsp. villosa; assembly: GCA_039602395.1. NCBI lineage: Eukaryota > Viridiplantae > Streptophyta > Magnoliopsida > Asterales > Asteraceae > Deinandra > Deinandra increscens. The sequence goes on along the minus strand of JBCNJP010007189.1, from coordinate 15,790 downwards.
ACAATACGAAAGGTAGCTCTTCAGCCCATTTTCCTTTCTTGTCTCCTAGCTTCTTTTTGAGATTATTGATGATAATCTTATTGCTCGATTCCGCTTGGCCATTAGCTTGTGGATGTATGGGAGTTGATGTTACCATCTTGATGCCCCATGCCTCACAAAAACTAGTCGTTCTTTTTCCAATAAATTGAGACCCGTTGTCGCACACTATTTTCGATGGGATTCCAAATCTTGTTAGAATGTTCCTTTTAATGAAGGAAATCACTTCCTTTTCTCTAACTTGAACAAAGGCTTCGGCTTCAATCCATTTAGAAAAGTAGTCCGTCATGGCCAGCATGAAGACTTTTCCTCCGGGTGCTACAGGCAGCTTGCCAACTATATCCATGCCCCATTTCATGAACGGCCATGGAGATGATATCGAATGGAGCGGCTCAGCAGGCTAATGGAGGATATTTCCGTGCCGCTGGCATGCATCACACTTCTGGACAAAGGCCATTGCATCCTTCTTCATAGTAGGCCAGTAGTACCCTGTTCTCAATACTTTGGAAAATAGTGATCTGCCCCCAGTGTGATTGCCACAATCACCTTCATGTACATCCTGGAGTACTGTAAGTGATTCAGGCTGCTCCAGGCATCTCAAATATGGGATTACCTTTGTTCGGAAGAGCCTGGGGTTCTCGTTTTTGGGAATTTCTCCTTTTTGGATAAATCTCCTGATGGGATAAGTCCAGGATTCTTGAGGATCCTAAGAGTTTCTCATTTCCTGATCTTTATCTGCTGTGACATCATTAACTTCTTGTTCTTCGATTGCTGGTGTTAGGATGTGAGTTATGGGAATCTTGACACCTTCTAGGATCCTTAATGATGATGCTAAATTTGCCAAAGCATCAGCTTCTGCGTTTTCTTCTCTAGGCACCTGTGATATGCTGCAATTTTCAAAAGATAACGCTAATTGTTTTACAAGGTCTAGATATTTGGTTAGCCTTTCGCCTTTCACTGCATAGGATCCATTAAATTGGTTAGTTAATAACAAGGAGTCAATAAAAACTTGAATGTGTTGGATACCCATATCTTTAGCAAGTTGTAATCCTGCAATTAAAGCTTCGTATTCGGCTTCATTATTAGTAGCCTTGAATTCACAATGGATAGATAGAGGGATAATGTCCCCCTGTGACGATTTCAGTAGCGCACCCAATCCTGTTCCTATAACATTAAATGCTCCATCTGTGTACAAGACCCAGCTGCCTGAAGCTTCTTCGAGCTGCTTGACCTCCAGTTCAACTTCTGGCAGTATGTCGCTGCTGAAATCAGCCACAAAATCTGCAAGAGCTTGTGACTTGATTGCTGTTCTTTACAGATGCTGTCCTGAACCTGATTAATAAATTGAAACGTGTATAATCAATTAAGAGAATTAAGAACAGTGTTTTGTTAAACATTCCTAGAAAAATAGTCAAGGAAAGAAGAGAGACCTAGAGAAAAGATGAGATCAATGATCAATAAACGCTAAATCTATAAAACTCTTAAAAAACCCAATCAACAAAGCAGCAGGCTATTAAGTGTGTTACTGAAACTATTATCTGTTTAAGGTCACAGGAATGTACCTAGTTCTTCATGTTCATGCCTCTTTGGAGTCTTAGCAGCAACATGGACCTACAAATACAAAGAACACATACAATTGGATATAATACACATGCACAAACCATCAAACAAAATAATATTACCTGCCCTTCAAAACACAGCTCCACAAACTTGTAAACACCTAAACAATTTTACACAAATCTTACTTGTAACTTACCTAAAACAAATAAGAATGACTTGGTATTAATGTTCAATAAATTTTTTGATATTAAAACTCTTCTATACAAAGTCATATGGCAATCTTAAGTATTTTTTTGGCAAATTTAAAGTTATACCAATCAGAGTACAAAAGATGTAACAAATGTCAGCTTCCTATGGTTCTCATTTGGCATTCCTATATAAAACCTCAAAAAATAGAATTGTATGTTTTGATCTTTTGTAGATATTTTGTACTAATCCGAGTTACCATGATCGATATAAAACGTCAAAAATGTCGCTTACTATACGGCATTCTGTAGATCATCACCTACAAATATCTCTGTGCACTGCACCTAGGCTAAATTAAAAAAATAAATTGTTATTGTTCATTTACCTTGGCTTCTCTCTTGGGTCCAATCAGAGGCAGTTAAGGTGCAACAGCAGCTTCTTTGGTAGGTTCAGCGGCCAGTGGTGCGGGCTCATCTGCGGCCTTTACGTGTAAATTAGCCAAGGTAAGTCTTTTAATAACATGAATTTTAAACCAAACCATAAATATAACAGGGCAATCCTAAAAAGATCTACAAAATAAGCCAAATAACAGTGACTATCTTGACAATCCTAAAAGAGCATACACATACTCGATCTGTTTTCAACAGCAATGAACAATTAGTTGCAATATCTTACCTGATGCAATCGTTTTCCGCCTTTTCTGCAAATATTTAGAAACTTTAACTACTTCATCATTCACAACAGTTGGGATAAAACTGTTAAATGGTTCTGCCAAATAAAAAGAAATAATTATTATTACGATTTATATTAAATGATTGTGAATCAAACACAAAACAAACACAGACCTCTATCTGCTGCAGGACAAAGCGTAAGCCTTTAACCAATGCTATAGCATATGAATGGTTAGAATCATCTGCCCGGCATATATCTCAGTAGTTGGTGTTGCTGCTGCTTTAGCAGCCATAGCTGCCGAAAACTCAAACCACAGTGGTTCAAATTCTGTCACCACCACAAGGGAAACAGCAGTAGCAGCTGCAGCCGCTATGTTGGGCCACATTCATGTCCTCCGATGGGAGAGATCCGCCTTCTCGATGTTGGGAACAAATATTTCCAACAAGTTAATTTAGAATGAGTTTACACAACTTTGGGTTAAAAAGTTCTAAAAACAGATTTAATATCATAGCATACAATCAAAACAATACATGAAAAAAAGACAATTAGCTCACCATCTTCTTTGCACTTGGAGAATCCTGTATCACATTATTCAAGTCCTGCATTTTGACCAAATTTATATGTCAAACAACATGTAAATCTTTAGACTTTTGCATAATGCCCACTTGAAGAATACTAATACTTTAAATAAACGGAAGTATAATTCCCTCATTACAGACTGAGAAATGATTCATCAATGTCAGAGATAGCATGGTCAAGTTTTTAATCATTGGGAACATATCCATTGAACTCTAATCTATAAAACTAAAGAACCAAAAATTGTAAACATAATTTAGAAAGCTCAGATAAAACAGTAAACATTGTAATTCCTAGACCTTAAACAAATTAAGATCTCATAGAGCTGGGATTAGATAGTTTCATCATCATTGCCACAAAATTAACAAAAAAAATCGTAAAAATGTCAGAAATTTGATTTTGAATGAGATGAAAAATAATATACAAAAACAAAAAATTAGATTTTGAAGGGCTCAGATAAAATATGAACTAGTAGTAATCAATAACCTCAAACATATTAAGGCCTCATAGTGAGCAGGGATGCAAGTTCAATCATCATCGCAAAATACAAATCATACAAAAATCTGTTACAGAATTTGAACAAAATAACTGAAAATTGGCGATTTAGGTTTTATAATCAGACTAGCTTTTTAGGCTGCAATATGCATCAAATCAAGCAATCAATCGATTGCTCTCAGAGCCCAGTGCAAACTTCATCATCTCAAAATCAAATTTCTAAAAAAATCGTAACAGATTTTGAAAATTTATGATCCTCAGCGTGAAATGCTTATAGCTATCATCAAATTGTATGTAATCAGGTCTCAAAGATATCATGCCATCACTGGATCCCTAATTACCGAAATACGATACGAAATTAACAAAAAACGACGTGATTAAATGTTAATTGATGAATCTAGCGGGGTTTTATTAGCTGAACCTGGTGATTAACTGAGGCGAAGCAACTCAACGCTCCCGCAATGAATTTACGCCTCGAATGAACGTAAGTTCATGAAAAATCGCTTCGATTTTTGAAATTTAGAAGCGATTTCAAACACAAAGGCGATGAAACATCTATTCATATATGATAATCGGAACAGAAACAGAAAAACGAAGAGAATTTCAGATCTAACAGTAGATTCGGATGAATAGCTTACTAATTACGTGTAGATGATGATGATGATGATGATGATGATGATGATGATGATGATGATGATGATTCTCTGAGTGCGTTGATAGGCTAGGGATTGCAGCTTCGATTTATATAGCGGTTTCATGGATTTGGGAATTAGGGTTTTGAATAGATGCAAAGATTTTGATAACATGGAATGGATCATGTAGGTCTCGACGGAGCGGGAGTGATTCTGGACGGCAAGGTCGCCGGAGCTAGGTCTCCCCGGAGTGGGAGTGATTCGGAGTCGATTTGATTCTGGACGGCAAAAAATGTACGAGTGTGTATTTAGGGCAAATTTGGGGAAAAAGTTAAAAAAAATCTAAGTGTGAGCGGGAGTGAAATTTAGGGCAATTTTTTTGGCGGGAATTTTTTTTTATAAAACGACGGATAATTCTTGACGTGCGTATTTTAAGTGTCCTCCGTGTTTATTTTTCTCTAAATATGACAGATATTCTTGACACGCAAAAATGCGCGTCATGAATTCTAGGAATTACCTATAATTGACACTTTATTTTGACACTTTGGTAATTGCACGTCAAGAATTTTCGAGTGTCATCGTTCACGTGTCAAGGAAAGCAGTTTTTGTAGTAGTGGATCCTTATAGTGAAGTGCTTGCGAGCTGATGCGAGCTGCTCAGTATCTCCTGAATTCTAGTACCAACAGGTGTGACCTCCCCCTCGGGTTCAGGGGAAGTTGTTGGGTTAAATAATGCTAACTCGATAACCAGTCATCATTGTCTGGTTAGTGTTTGTTCCATGTTGTGCATGACAGGTTAAATGAGATGTCATGGAGAAGAAAAGTCAATGAGTGCTGCTACTGTTCGTGTTGAAGAACCAGTCAGAAAACTACTTACCCTATGCTTAGGGGAAGTTTGTTGGTTGTTCAAATAAAGCTTCCAAAGACACCGTTCTCAAGTTTAGGGGAAGCTAATTGAAGAAAAGATGTAGAGCAGTCACAACAAGAAATTCAAGAATGCCAAGACAGAGGTTTTCAAAATTTGTCCTCTGAAGTCACAAGCAAGTCAAGACAGTTACTACTGATTCAGCAATGACTCAATATTTTTCAAGAAGAAGCAAGTATTTGGAATCCTTTTCTCATTACTTGTTTATCATTTGCAATTCAAGCGGATGCTGATAAAGAGAAAGAGCCATCAATCATCCCACATGCTGCCCAATGAAAATTGTTAAAGAAAAGAATCTTCATCAACCCATGATCAAGCCAAGGAGAAGACTGCAAGTCTGAAGATTGAAAGTAGAAGACATTTAATATCACAAGCCAAGGGAAGATTGTAAGGGAATAATTTATGGCTTGTGTATTAAATCATCACCTGGCGGACTATTTTTGAAATCCTATGTGATAGAATAGGTGTAAAATAGTTGGGTTTTCCTTGTATTTGGTCAGTGGGCCATTTTGGACATGTTTGGGCCCAATTAGATAGAGTTTAATGGGAGTTTAATGGGCCTGTTTAGTCAAATCCGAAAATTAGGTTTTGGATTTGTTTATCTATATAAACAAATCCCAATACTCATATTAGGGGTGAGTCAGTTGAGAGAGACACAAGGGGGCTTTTCGGTTTCTTTTGAATCTGTGTACCAGACGATTATTAATCGTGTGCACTTCGTTCCAGGTTTTTATTGTTTAATTATTGTGTTCATTGATTTTCTGTTTCTCGCATCTTGAATCACTCGATTGACTGGATTCCGCACACTCAATCGAGTAGTGATATCGTGTTAAGAACCGTTTTCGGGACTTACATTAGTAGCCTTAAATTAACAATGTATAGATAGAGGTATATTGTCCCACTCACTCATGAAAACGTTTATTATATAAAATCACTCTTCATACGCTCATGGGACAGAGAACTTGAATCCTCTCATAACTATACTGTCAGGGCAAACCTGGTATCCGTTAACGCTAAAGCAAATTTCGGGATGAAATTTCCTTTCAACTTGGGGATGATGTGACAACTAAAAATTTTCTTGTTTTCATTCTCCTTCATCTCTTTCAATTGGCCAACACACCTCGAGCACTACGACAATTTTCGGGACGAAAATTCTTTCAACTTGGGGATGCTGTGACAACCGTTAGTTTCACCGTTAACTATTTCCGTTAGTCTCGTTAACAATTCAGATACTTTCGTGTCATGTTATTGTCACGTGCGTTTACGTGACCGAGCCTGTCTCCGCTCACTATTTGATTTGTTGCATTATGTGAAATAATAATCACAACATAAATAAATTTTATTAATTTACTATGTGTGAAGAGGTGTTATTTGAATGTTCACAAAATATCATATATTTAATTTCAAATTTATTTTAGAAATTTATTTCATGATTCTATGAGTACTTGGAATAAGCGTTTCGGAGAAAAATCATGTTTTTATACTTAAACTAAGTTTTGTGTGCCACTATGTGTTATCTAAAGGTTCATACAAAAATATGTATTTAATTGCTAATGGATTTTAGTAATTTATTTCATGACTTTATATGTTACTTGTAAAATTTACACCTCGGGTAAAACCGGACTTCGTGCGTAAATTGGAATTTTTATATGTAAATGATATTTATACTTGTCCCGACTAAACATTGCACGTTAAATGAGTTAAAAACATTTAGAAAACATTTCTAGTGCTTTACTTTACAAGTTTTGGGTTAAAACCCCACTTTTTTAGTTGTTTTGGGTCATTTGTGTAAAAAGGGGACTAGAGGGACCAAATGTGTAATTTAGCAAACTTAGAAATCTGCCCTAAACCCCCCCTCCTCCCTCCTTCACGACATTTCTCTTTCTCCTCTTCTTCCTTACGGTTCAACACACACACTCACACACACTTGAAGATTTCCGAATTCCACCATCAATCAAGCAAGAAATCGGGTTTGTGAGCTCAAGTAAACTTCAAGGAAGCTAGGAGAAGCTCCATCTCCATCTCATTTTCTTCAATCCACCATTTTCTTCTCAACTTGTAAGCCCTAGAAATCTCCAACTTGAAATTGGTTGAATGCAAGTGTTGATCTTGTGTTTGTGTGCAATTTGGTGTGTATGTATGCTCATGAAACATGTTTTAGGTTAGGAAATGATAATTTATGATTTGGGGCTGCTTTTATGTTGGTTTAAGGGCTGGAAATTTGAAGCAAAAATCTGCAATGGAGTGTTCTTACAAGATACTTGATGTGTTGATCATGAACTCTAGATGTATGAGCTTATGTGCAAGTCTTATGTTTGATTTTGTTATGAACATCATGTGTATGTAATGTGGGCTGGAAATATTAAGTGGAGTATTGTTTATGGTTATTACAAGCTTTACAAAAGGAGTGATGACCAAATTGTTACTCAAATCTTTCAAACCAAAATTGTTGCAAAATCCTGTTTTTGGACAGATTCTGTCCAGTTTTTGGGTCAACTTGCACAGGTCATAACTTTCTCAATTTATATCAAAATCAGTTGATTCTTTTTCTGTAGTAAATTTACATGTCTTAGCTTTAATTCGGCTACTCGCACGCGTTCTAAAACCTCCGTTTGATCATCCAAACCACTGCTGCAAGTTAGGTGTGCAGGGCTGTATTTTTCTGGGAAAAGTATATTTTACATTTTGGTCGAGCATGATAACCTTGTTTTAATGAGGGGTTTGTTAAATAAAAATGAGGTTTATATGTTAAAAGTAAGATCTGGAAAGTTCGGTTCCTAAACTCTAATTTTTGAACAAGTTATGCAAATTTTAAACTTACTTTGACTATTTTGCAAAAAGCTAAAATTGCCAACTTCCGACGCGCGTAACTTTCTCGTTACTTAAATTTTTGAGTTGATTCTTTTTGAAACATTCCCTATATGTTGAATAGTTTATGCCTGAAAAATTTTAGGAGTTAACTCCAAGAAATGAGCAATTTAGCTATATCACCAAATACGTACTCTAAATTTGACTTTTTGTATGCATTTTAACTTGGGAAGCAAATCCATGTTTTTTCTCCTAAATTTGGACTTGTGTGTATGTGTAATGACTTGAATGATTGTATGAAACTTGATTGATTGTTTATAAGTCATATTCGTCCTAGCGACAACCTCTAATCCGGTTAGGCCGTATTTACCCAAAATAGGTCATTCATAGCCAATGTGTAAAGTCAAGTGCCGCGTACCAGTGCACCCTAAGGTGAGTTCACTTACTATTATTGTTATGTCTGTTTTAGGATGATAATGCACAGATAGTTGCATCTGGTGAAGGATGGAAACCAAACGGTAAAGGTATTTCTTTACTTAAGTAATTTTCCAACAAAATATCACATGTTGCACTGAATTGCTTTTAATACAAAAGTCCTTACTTATCGGGTCGTTAATATAGAATAGCGAGGTAATGTTGAGTAGTACTACTGGGTATTGACACCCCCGCTTAGCGGTGCACGAGATGCACCCTCCCGACTGGCGTTCGGACTGAGATCGATATTAGCCTAAGACTACCGTGATCTGGAATGATGCGGGGAAGGCAAATTACATAGGTAAATACCTATCAAAAACATTGTAAGCTTCGGTTTCGAACGATACAGGTGTACATAAGCTTAGGCTAGCTACCTACCAATATGGAAATTACTCGAAGTATGAATATTAGATTATGTGCTGCTCTTCTTTTATTCATATACATTGTTGGTCTACATGGTGACGTGTAGACTGCCTTAGTGAACTCACCAGCTTTTGCTGACACTTGATTGTTGAATACTTTTCAGGTTGCTAGGAGGATCACGGATGGCACGGGCAATGGTAATACTACTTTTATGCAACTTTTGGGATATAACATTTTTCAGACAATTCCAATTTCTACATTTGTAAATAACAAACTTGCACTTTTGTAACTGCTTCCACTGAATCTGATTGACTTAACTCTGTTTTATGAAACATGTGTTTATTTATATTATGCTACTTTATGGCTTGGTTGTAATCAAAGACTTGGATCCTGGTGTCACACCCCCAAATAACCACTAACGGAGTTTATACCGGGACCACAACCATTAGTTACAAATACTAAACGAATCAGAGTTAAGTCCAATGTTCATAAATAAAACAGTTTAAAATACGCAGCGGAATATAAACATAAGTGTCTTAGCACTAACCACGTGCTTTACAAAGTCATTGTATTAAATTCCCAAATTAAGTTTAATAGAAATAAAGTCTTCACGTGCCATGCCAACCTCCAGCGGATACTCCTCAGCGATCTGCAAAAGTGAAAACCACACAAGTGTCAACCTAACAGTTGGTGAGTTCACGGTGGGCATGACATGCATTGGCCCGGTCTCTTAATCGTGTTTATCAAATCATATAAATAAGTAGTAGTTTTGCAAAACATTTGCCAAGTGTTGAATTATCGAATATGCACTAGTTAAGTAAAAGTTAAAGCGGTCAACCGATATCGCGGGTAGCTAATCCGGTTTCCATGCACTAAGGAAGTCGTACTAGGGCTGAAAGCTGACGTAACAGAGTTCGGCATTTTCCGATGGTTGGTGCCTCCAGTTGTGTCCCTTTCGGGAGGCCCACAACTAAAAACAGGCTGATATTGAACTCCGTTCGGCCTCCAACCGGTTGGTTACACATTTGTGTACCGCGGAGCAGGGTTTGTCAAACCCTCAGTAGATCTACCCAACATCCCCTCGCTTCAGATCATCAGTACTAAGTTGAGGACTTTTAAATTAACAAGGCAATCCTTAGAAATCATGTGATATCATTTGGTTTAGACTTTAACCTACACTAGCCATATTAAAACGTTTGTTCTGGATTTCATCTGAAATCCCAAAAAGAGTTTGAGTGTCAAAATGGTTGTTTCCGGGTTTCATTCGAAACCCCAAGGATGGACAGTTGCAAGTGCTCCCCATAAAACACTCCAACTTCCATAACAGGTATCTCATTTGGTAATACCTCAAAATGTCAGCGTTGTTTTTCGTTAAGTTCATTCGTTGTGTCCCAAACGGGCTCACAATTAAAGGGTTAGTGAAACTCACCTTAGGTTGCTCAGCTACACTTGCTAATTAATCCAAATATTGCTTAACGAAGACCTATGAACACGTTTAGGTCTTAAGTATTAGTTTCGTGTCTATTTATTAACTTAACGTCACTATGGCCCATAACATAGCACGTTGGAACTATAACACGACATAACGACACACGACACCGATGGTTGATCATAAACAAGGGTTCATAAATTACAGAAATCATGGCATGTTTCATCATTGCATAATCATGTATGTCATGGAATAGCATTCATATAAGTTGCACAAGTTTGGGTTTAGTCTGGAGAAACTGCTGGAGAAACTGCTAGAGAAACTGCTAGAGAAACTGCCAGAGAAACTGCCAGAGAAACTGCTAGTTTCGCTGGCTAGAGAAACTGCTAGTTTCGCTGGCTAGAGAAACTGCTAGTTTCGCTGGCTAGAGAAACTGTTAGTTTCGCTGGCTAGTTTCGCCAGGAACTGGTTGAACTTTCGTTCAGGGACAAGGTCAGTTTCGTTCACGAGAGACACTACAGTTTCGCTGAACAGTTTCGCTGGAAGGAGATATGCATAGTTTCGCTGGATAGTTTCTTCTGATGAATGCACAGTTTCGCTAGACGCTAGAAAAACCCGAAAAACTAACAAAAAGCTTTCTAACAGCTTCCAAACTTCATGTAATTCATTTCCAAGCATTCATAAACATTTAGGAACATCACAGGAGCATTTTTAACATCATAAACATGCATTTTCATCATCAAATCTTCAAGAACACATTTTACATAAATTAGCCTATTCTAGCATAAATCTTCATCATGGATCAGTTTCACACGTAAAGTTGTTGTTTTTATGATAGATCTAACATTCCTAAGCATCCTAACAGAAGATCTAACGATAACATGATGATTTAGGCATGCTTTATGAAGAAAACACATAAGAGAAGCAAGAACATGGTTCATGGAACTCACGGTTTGGTCAAGCTTCTATGGATGATCTTCACCAACAGAATTAAGGGCTGGTCTTGGTGGCTCTTGGGGCTGATCCAGATTCGTGAGAGAGAGTGAGGGTAGGAGAGTGTGTGTGTTTTGTTGTGATGATGCAAGTAAATGGAGAATTAGGGTTAATTACTCCTTTAAATACTTAGGGCCATCATGGGCTTTCATTGGGATTTGGGCCCCCAATGATTAGCCATCATTAGCCCATGATTAATCCATCATTAACTAATTACTAGCCCAATCATTAGACATGTATGCATACACTTAATTACCCGGTTACACATATAATCACATAATTAGGCAATTTAAACATTTTATCACATGATTTTAACAAGTAAACAATTAATCATGCTTTTTAATACTAATCATGCATTTAAATCACGTTTCTCATAATAACAACATATAAATAAATACATAACACATATGGACGGGTTCGGTGATCAACCAAAGGTCGTGGACGTATTCGGCCTAGTTAAGCATTAGTTACTAAGTTAACACTTATAACGTAACTAACGGATATTGTCTAACGGAAGTAAACCTTGAAATTCCCGGATGTCACACCTGGTCTGGATCACACCCCACACGGTTATACTCCGTTAATGGAAATTGGGGTTGTGATAGATTGGTATCACAGCCCTTGGTTACAGCGAACTAGAACATTTTTAAAAGTAAAATTTCTGAACTGTAACTGTCTTTGAAAAGCTTTGGTTACAACCCATTTCCCAAAAAAACTGCCTCGCGTGCCGAAGATGATCCTCATTTAGAATTCCTGTCTTGTGTCAGTATAGGAATTGGATATTTGGGTAAGAATTTTTCTTTCCCGAGACTTAGAAAATTTTTAAGTAGGCTTTAGCGAACTTGTATTTTACTCTTAGCGAACTTGACCATTTGCCTTAGCGAACTTAAACTGTTCCTAGCGAACTTAAGTAGGCTTTAGCGAACTTGGGATATGCTTAGCAAACTTAAGTTATTTCATAGCGAACTTCACGTTAGCAAACTTCATGAATCCTTCTTAGCGAACTTCCCTTTAGTCTTAGCGAACTTCATTGTGCCCTTAGCGAAGTTTATTTTTTCTTCTTAGCGAACTTGGTTTTGTACTTAGTGAACTTGCATCTGTTCTTAGCGAACTAGAGTTGCTCTTAGCAAACTTTTAGTTAGCGAACTTGGCTACCCTTCTTAGCGAACTTGGCATTTAGCATCCCCCTCTTACTGAATTTGTTTGCCAACTTAGCGAACTTCCCTCCTGGTCTTAGTGAACTTCGTGATGGCCTTAGCGAACTTGAACATGTCTTAGCGAACTTAAACCATTTTTAGCGAACTTCATGGGGACACTTGGAAAATTTCCTTAGAATTTGTGTAGCAATTTGGTTTTCTTCAAATAAAACTTAAATGATTCCGCACTAACCCAATAAATTGGGTAAGATCCCTTGTTTAGGATCCTGAAATCCTTACAGACTTGTTTAACCCTTAAGAACATTGTTTGTTTATAATGACCTTGGTAGGTTTACTTTTAAGCCTAGATCATGACAGTCTAGACTCTAAGACAATGATCCTACTCTCTTATAGCATAAATAGGAGTCGTTATAGATCCTATTCGAGTAAGACATCCATTAACACAATCCGAGAGTACCTTTATTGAAATGAGTTAGTAAAGAACGATGTTTAGCCTCGTATAGGGAAGCACTGTATAGAACCAGATGATATCTCATGGAATGCTTGCAACTGCGTCTGTTACCCTAAAATGTTGACACCCTTTTTCCTTGGTCAGTTTAGACCTTGCATTTTAAATCGCATAGTTGTTGTGTGATAATTCAGTGTGAATGTGACTCTAGTAATATAAATGAAATCAGGCATGTGATGATTAAGAATAATATGATATTCTCTCTCTCTATATATAAACGTATGTGTGCATAATGGATTCATGATCGAGTCGGGCAATAACTACTCTAAATCTTTAAACTAAGTTGGGGGCATTGTAGCATGCCCTACCCATACTCTTGCTTACCCACTTGCTTACCAAATCGTACCTACGGTAAACTTTAAATTGGATGTGTTGTCATTCTCAAGACTTGTCTCATTGGCAAATTCAGTCAGTTACCTTTGATTTAATAACCACATTCTTGATACTCACCTCCTGGAAACCATATAATACTTCACTAAATCTGGTAGCTAAAGTATGAGGAACCAGCGTGACCGCACAAGGTAAATTACCATTACGGGTGCACAGGTAAATGTAAGTGTATGGAAGCTCTGGGTAATTTTGCTCAGCAACCCACTGGATACGACCTTTCATTTCAAAAACCTCATGACATCGATTGTTGTAGGATCGTTGTAAGTTAGAGTTAAACTAAAACAAAACCCTTTACTTGCAAATATAACCCTGCGGAATTAAAGTTATATTTCACTTTACTTAAGCGATATTTAGTTCTTGTGTATAATGTAAATGCTTGATTTACAGAGAGATAGTAACAACAAAGTATCAAATACTCGGCACTATTTGCATTAACTCAAAGCTACACTATTACAAGTTGTTCAAAAACAGATGATGTGTAAACTATGAGCTAACTAAGCTATATATAGTGCTGTTGAGATCAATGACAGCCATTGATCTAATGCGATCTAATCTAGATCATAAACAATAAAGTCAAATACAAACTACCAAAAGAATAAACATCGGCAATTGGAATATCTTGCGTATTTGCAGCAACATACTACTTTAGGAGAGTGGTTTGAATCAGATATAGAAGCATACGAGAAGCTTTTGCAGGATTGGACTTGCTGAAAAGACATCTCAGGAAAAGTCCGGTTGAACTCATTATCTGGTGAATAATCGAGTTCACCCGGAATATTCGCTAAAAGACAAAACTGCTTCTTTCCGCTTGAACAGCCAGTTCCGCTTGAAGTGAGAATTCCGCTTCAACTTCAACTTCAGCCGGAACATAACAAAATTGGCATTCAGCCGGAAATCTTCCAAGCGCAATATTCCTTACAATCTCCCCCTAAGTTGATGCTGTCAAATTCCAATGTTTATCTTCAAAAATTGACTTGTACCAAAATATCTTCTTCTCCTTATCCTACTTATCAGTGGTTCTGATGTTGGCATCAAGGTTTTGAGATAGCTCTTTTGAGTTTGTTTTGGTCACCTTCACATGCTTGAAAAATTCCCAGTCCATTTCGCTCCATTCTTCTTGAACAGAAATGGACTCATGAACTGTGAAGGTGCCATCGGCTCTGTGAACATAAAAGAGCTTCTCCTCCACTTCCCAAATGATAAACTTTATTTCACTTGCAGGCTCTTCTTCTTCTTCTGCTACTGAATCATCATCTAAATTGCTTCTGTAGAACACTCCGCAGTCCAGCACAGTTGGCTCAATGACAAGCCTTAACATGTGCTCAGCTCTTGAGGGACTCAGAATTTCTCTAAGCTTCAGAATGATGTCTGTCATTTGCAACAAAGTAAGATGTGTAGTGGCCTTGTGAACATTTATCACTTGAGTTGTGCCATTTGCCAACTTGAAAGTGAAATCAAAGGTGGCTTCATCCACTGTCCAACCCACAATCTGCCTCTTTCTGGGTGGAGCTTTTCTTGTCTGCCTTTGATCTCTTTTGTTCTTGGCATGCATCATTTTCCTTTTTCTTATCATCCTTTCTTCATCAGAATCATTTGCAGATTCTTGCATAATAGGTCTCTTGCCTTTGTCAAATGATGAAGAAGGGCCAGTTTGGGCTTCAGTAGGTTTGGTGATGGTGGTAGAAGGTTCATTGATGGTTAGAGGAGGTAGGGAGGTTTGTGTTGGTGGTTGAATAGCTTTTGGTGTGGGACTTGAAGGTGGAGTGGGTGGGAAAATGTCAGAAAAGTCCATGGTAGGTGGAGGCTTCTTTTTTAGGGGAATGATTGGTGTAAAGTTATATGTTCTGTACTTGGGGTTGGCAAGCTTGGTGGCTACTTTCTTGGAGATGGAGGGTGGTTTGTAGGGTGTGATGGCAAGTGACTGTAGAATAGATGGAACAGTTGTAGGTATGGGGTTTGGGTTGTAAATGAAGGAGGGTGGAGGTTGTACATCTGCAACATCAGTAAATTCAGGTTTAACATTTACATTAGTTGTTGTACCTGAGATGAGCTCTGAAGGTGAAGGCATCACCAAGTTAGGGTTAACAACAGCTATCTCTCCTTTAAGCTCATAAAAGATAGTATCAATTAAGCTGCACAGTTCCCCAACTTGCATTTAAGCTACCTCTTCCTCTGTCTTCAAGTTTCTAACCACAAGAGCCCTTTGTACCTTTTTCAATAGAATGTAATTCTCATCATTCTTTATCAACCTGGTAGGCAATTGAGAGGCAATCGAAATCAACCTCAGCCTATCAGTTTCAGTCACTGCATCCAAATCATAATCCTTTAGTCTCCAGTTGAAAGATCTTGTTTTAGCATCTTCAAGCAAGTTTTCAAACACTCCATTTTGCAGATACAGATCATATTCCTCTTGTGTTAGAGCATATTCCTATGCCACGATGTGTCTCGTGTATTGTATATATGTAATGAGAGCAACTATGTGAGTCTAGTTAGGCTGCTGGGCGTAACACATGGTCCGCCGGACCAGTTGGTGCAGCGTATCAGTTGATACGCTGGGTGATACGCCAGCTAGTCTAAGTTACCTATA
>JBCNJP010007188.1:0-14289 GCA_039602395.1 Deinandra increscens subsp. villosa | reverse complement strand
CAGAACATCTCTTGTTCTGTTTTTTGTATTTTTTATTTTGTTTAATGCCAAGATCACACAGCATCCGTCATGATGTGCCTCACAATTAATCAAGCAGAAATTTAAGTTTATATCATACTAGCATATATCAGATTTAACCTTACACATTTAACTAACCAAACAAGTACCTACAGCCTTTAATTTTACTTTATCCGTGGTTGATAACACATGCCGATGTAATATCACTTCTCGCTTGGTCGGATTAATTTCTCAATTTTTGATTTTTCCATTTTTTATGCTCTTTGTATTTTTCCATTTTTTTTATTTTCTGATTTTCTCCCCCTAAAATACAAAACACTATTTTTTGGATTTTATAATAAGAAACGAAAACAGACAACAAAAGTAAAACAAAAGCAAAAAGAATCAACCGAAAGTTACTCAACAGGTAACTTTTGTATGTCGTTGATCTGCAAAAGATAACGAAAGCGGGTTTTGTCAAATGCTTTCGTAAAAAGATCCGCTTTTTTAAAGTCAATATGGATCTTTTGCAGATCAATCAAGTGTTTCTCAAAACAGTCGCGGATAAAGTGATAACGAATCTCAATATGTTTCGTTTTAGAGTGGTGAACGGGGTTTTTAGTTATGCAAATGGCAGTCGAGTTATCTATATATATTAGAGTAGTAAGAAACTTCAAACCTTAATCCCGCATCTGCTGTTGTATCCATAAAACCTGAGAGCAGCAACTTGCAGCCGTTATATATTCAGCTTCAGCCATGGATGTAGCAACGGAAGTCTGCTTCTTACACTGCCAAGATACCAACCGGTCGCCTAGAAACTGACATCCGGCCGTGGTTGACTTGTAGTTGATCTTGCAACCGTCGTAGTCTGAATCCGTATAAGCCGACAGGTCGAACTTATCATCATGAGGATACCAGATCCTGGGTTCTGAGTTACCCTTCAGATAAGCTAGAATCCTCTTAACCGCTTCCATGTGAGAAACCTGAGGTGCTGCTTGGTACCTGGCACACAAACATACAACAAACATAATATCAGGTCGACTAGCTGTAAGATACATCAATGAACCTATCATTTCCCTATACCGAGTGACATCTACTGTTTCACCCTCTTCGTCAGGACAAAGGCCATTGACAGCTGAATTGGAGTTCCAAGAATGCGAACATCTTCCACTTTGAATCAACTCAGGACATCGTTCACATACTTCGTCTGATGAATGAATATTCCCTTGGAAGATTGCTGAACTTGTAAGCCCAAGAAGAACGACATTTCCCCCATTAAACTCATCTCGAACCTGGTTTGCATCAATTTCTCAAAATCCTTCGATAATTGTTCGTTTGAGCAGCCAAAAATATTATCATCCACATAAATTTGTACCAAAAGCACATCCTCCCCCGTTTTACGACAGAATAAAGTAGGATCAACCAACCCACGCTTGAATCCATTGTCGAGTAAATAAGTGGACAAAGTCTCGTACCAAGCTCGAGGAGCCTGATGGAGACCATATAGTGCCTTGTCCAGCTTATAAACCTTTTCCGGATAATTAGGATCGTAGAATCCCGGAGGTTGTTTGACGAATACTTCTTCTTTAACCTTATCGTATAAAAACGCACTCTTAACATCCATTTGGAAGACCTTGAATCCACGATGTGCAGCATATGCCAAAAAGATACGAATTGCTTTGATTCGGGCAACCGATGCATACACCTCGTTAAAGTCAATTCCTTCTTCCTGAGAAAACCCTTGGACAACCAAACGGGCTTTGTTACGGACTATCACTCCGCGATCATATCTTTTGCACTTATAGACCCACCGTGTTCTGCACGGTTCTTTGCTTCCAGCAGGTAAATCGACAAGGTGCCACACTCCCAATTTTTAAAATTGTAGCAACTCCTCTTGCATCGCTTCCACTCACGAACCATCAATTAAAGCTTCATCAACATCCTTAGGCTCGATTTGGGATAGAAAGCATGAATGGAATGCTTCTTCCTGAATACCATATTCCAAAACTGTTAGTAACGCACTGCTCTCGATTTGACGTCTCGTACGCACTCCTTCACTTAAATCACCAATAATATTATCTTGCGGATGAATGGTATTTATCCGGAGCGTCTGATGAATTGGAACAACAACCGTTTCCGCCATACCAGGAACATGATCTTCCTCAACCACCACATTCTCAGTTGAATTAACAGCAGCATCACTTGAAGTCGCTTCAACTTGTGGATCAGCTTGTTGAACAGGAATCTCAACCTGATGTGACACGGCTTCATGAAATTCGTTGTCATCATCAGAAGACATATCGCCAGCCATAATTGTCGAATCATTTGATGTTTCTGTCAAGTAATTATCAGCAACAGGCACTTCCGGAGTCGGCAGAGTTTGAATATTCAGAACTGGAGTATCGTCTTGAAGATCAATAAAAACATGGGTAAGCTGATCATCAGACATTTCTGGTGTCGATTCAAAATTTTCAAAGATAGATTTATAATCGAACATCCAGTCCGGTCCAACACCTTTGGGCGGTAGAGTGTAGGATTGAAAATCAACATGTAAATACTCTTCCACATTACCAGTCTGCATGTTGAAAACCCGTTTTTTCTGATGTGAGTAACCAACAAACAAGCCTTCAAAGACTTTGTCATCAAACTTGTCCGCAGACTTTAACACGGTACATGGACACCCAAACGGCTCCAAATAACTAAGATTTGGCTTATGATTCTTGAGAAGTTCATAACACGTCTTCCCCAGTCGTTTAACCGTAAGCACTCGGTTAAGCACATAACATGCTATGTTAACCGCTTCCGTCCAGAAATGAACCGGCAATTAAGCATCGGCCAACATCGTTCGTGTTATTTCTATGATTTTACGATTCTTCCTGTCTGCCACGCCGTTTTGCTGAGGTGTGGTATGGTGTACTGAATTCATGTACGATGCCTTTCTCCATACAAAACGTCCTCACGGCGGAATTTTTGAACTCCGTGCCATTGTCACTACGAATCCTTCGTACCTTCAATATATACAATGACTCAAGTAGTCAAGTGTAGTAATCAGATTAATAAGAATTCTCGATGCTTCATCCTTAGAGACCAGAAAATCAACCCAAGAGTATCTTGAATATTCGTCAGTAACCACAAGACAATACCAATTCCCAGAAATACTTTAACGATTCACAGAACCGAATAGATCCATGTGAAGTAATTCTAACGGGACTTCAATTGAATGGTATTTCTTGAGTGGATGGGATTTTCGTTTTTGTTTTCCCTTCTTGCAACTCACACACACATCGTTGAATACAAACTGCTGTTTTGGAACCCCTTTGACAAGATCCCTCCGCACAAGTTCGTTCATTTTGCGATAATGGATGTGTCCCATGCGACGATGCCATAGAATGGAATCTCTCTCTGAAGCTTTCGATAAGACATTGACCCGCAACAGTTTCTTTGGCTGAATTCATGTCGAGCATGTACAAGTTCGAGAATCGCGGTGCTCGCATCACAACAAATTCATTTGGAATCTTATAATCAGGCTTCGGCCTCAGTATCACACATTCACTCCCCGTGAAAGTAGTTGTGTATTGCTTGTCACATATCTGGGAAACGCTCAGAAGATTATACTCCAATTCTTTGACGTATTCAACCTTCTCGAATGTGACTGCACCATTCGACAGTTTACCAATTCCGGTGACTTGACCTCCCTTGTTTCCAGCAAATGTAACTTTACCTCCGTCGAAGTACATCACATCATGCAACAAAGAGATATCACCAGTCATATGCCGAGAAGCTCCGCTATCAACAACCCAAATGTTGTTCATGAGTTGTCGCGAAGATCCCTACATAAATTAAAACAGAAGATTACTATCGGGACGTACCCAAGCTAGAAGCTTTGGGTCGACCGTCATCTTCCACAAAATCATCACCAGCCATGGAAGAACCCTTAGGTTTCCAAGCATCATTTGAAGAGCCTTTGGATCCAAAAGTAGAGTTTTTAAGAATTGATTTAAATTTTCCAGAATCATTTTCTGATTTCTTTTCAGTTTTATGGTTTTGAAATTCAGATGACTCATCAAAAAAATGAACCCTTCCTTTATAATCCACAAATTTGACTTTCTTTTTGGAAACAGGTGTTTCAGTCTGATATCCTTCAGAAATTTCATCAGATTTTTCTGCATCAGACTTGTCAGATTTTGGCTTCTTCAATGGACAAGTCCGATATGTATGACCACGATTTTTGCATTTAAAACATTTTCATTTATCAATCAAAGATTTTTCAATCGTGTCACCATCCACATCGGACTCAACAACAGGTTTTTGTTGTTTTTGTGTCTTGGGTTTCAAACCATTTCGGTTAGACACACGATGATTTCCAGAATCATCATTACATCCAGACTCATAACCTGTTACCCTCTCTGGAACATTACCACGGTACATAAATTGACATCTAACATGTGGATTTCCATAATAGAAATGATCCTCATTATTCTGATATCTGTCTCTCCTCCCACCAAATCTTGGACCAAAATCATTTTGACAACCATGATCAACCCACTTTGGACCCCTTCCAAAAATAGGTTGATTTGGTCCACAACCAAAATCATCATAAAAACCCTCATCATTGTAAAATTGCGACCTTTTGACATAAGGACTTGGTTTTCTGAAATTTGGTTGCATTTTCTTGTGAAAAACTCTTGGTGGTGATTGAAAAGTTGATTTAATTGGTTTCTTGTTCACAGATTTTTGAACAGACTTTTGCATCCTGTTAACCAACTCAGATTCAGAATCAGAATCAAGTGTGTCCATTACATTGATACTTCCATTTCCCCTCTTAATGGGCACACTCCTCACCTTAGGATCATAAGCGGGATCATACTTCCCCGAAAAAAAATTATCTATTAAATTGGGATTGACCATATCCAAAGGAAAGTCTTTATCGTTATAGATTTTATCAGAACCTTTTAAGCGATAGGTCACCCAATTTTCAGATGTGTTAAATTTGGTTCTCGGAGTGGGATTGCCAGCCTTGGATTTTTCAGGTTTTGAAACCTTAGATGAAGAACCTTGTTCAAAAGATTTTGTTTTGGCTGGAGGCACAAACCCAACTCCGCCATGTTTGACCCTTTTACCTTCAACAGACTTGCTTCTAGCAATCTGTTTCTGTTCAAACTCACTCAGTTTCGTCAGCTCAGATTTGATGGTTGAAAAATCATGTTTTGAAATCAAATTTTGATAATCTGGCTTAGAAAGATTTGAACAAGTGAGTTTGGAACATTCAGCTTCCGTTTCAGATATAAGATCATCAATTTTATCAAGGTCTGAGACATCATAAAGCAACTCATCAACCGTCGAATATAAGATAGATTTTCCGGTTGAAGTTTTATCAAGCTTCGAATTAATTGATTGATGATTTCTCTGCTTGTCATGAGAAGAAACCTCCACTTTTTCCTCAGATGAAGGACCATTGGTTATAATGACAGAAGGGGGAACTTGGCTCAATTACCAGAAGTAATTTTCCTTTTCAGACTTGTAAAGAAAGTTGGTAAATGATGATGAAACTTGAACAGAATCAATCATTTGTTTTAGTTTAAAAATCTCAATTTTTAGATCTGCAACAAGTTTTTGACTATCAACCAAGTCCTTTTGTGTGGACACAAGCAGTTCAGATTGGTTTGAAAAATCAAATTTTTGTAAACGTAACTGCTCATGAACCGGCAACAACTCCTTAGTGGTTCCTTCCCATCTTTCCTTATAAATATTCTTATCGGATCTTGCTACCGACAAAAGATCATTGAGTTTTGTCTTTTCATGTAAGAGCGTACTCTTAGCGGTAGCAAATTCATCACAAGATATGCACATCGGAGGATAAGAAAATACCTTAGAAAATACCTTAGAAGTATCGGTCGTTCCAATGTAAGCTTCAAACCTTTTCTTCCAATTTGCATGATCTTCAAACTTAAGAAGTTTGGGAACTTTCTGGGTAGTCCCAATTTCATTGTCGTAGTTCAATAAAGTCTGCATCTAAGACTGAATCGCAGCAAACGCTTGATAATCCGACATCTTGAAAAGTTTTAAGTTTCCGATTGGTCCGAACGTGCTCTAAACCTGTATCAAACTCAGAACGTGCTCCGAACCTTCTCCGAACTCAATTACACGGTCCGAACGTCCTCCGAACTTGTCACCGAACTCAGCTTTTCTGAAACAAAGACAAAACCTCCGAACTCTCACCGATATACCTCCGAACTATGTCTTAGCTCTCACCGAAGCTGAAATCTCACCGAACTTCACTCCGAGAGACCTCCGAAATCTCAACGAACGAGAAAAATGACCGAACTTCACTCCGAACTTTAAAATCGGAGCGGTTACGCGAACTGGAGGTTCGGCCGAACGAGAAACTTTCGGAAATTTTTGAATCTCACAGAAAAACTCAAACAAACGAGCTCAGAAAAATCAGATGAACGAAAACGGACAGAAACAAGGAATTGTGATGTAAATCATGATGTTTTTAACGTAGTTTTTCAGAGACGAAGATGAAAAACGAACTTTGAATCACACAATTGAACCAAATCGAACCAAACGATACCAGAAAGCTCTGATACCACTTAAAAACGCTGGAGCGTGGGATCGACTTAGTTCGATATCAATTGTGTAAACGAGAATGTAAACAAACGGTGTAAATATTGATATGTACAAATATGTTGTTAGAGGTTGTTAGGAAGTTGAGGGGGTCTGTTTGTAATAAGTCATATTGTAGGGGTCGAATTGTAAATATCAACTAACGGATTAGGTTAGTTGAAATAGCCATTGTAACAAGAATGCAAGTAGCGATTTGGATCCCAATTCTCTCTCTCTTGTTTCTCTCTCTAAAAATTCTCTATCAATTGGTATCAGAGCTTCCGATTCCTCGGAGCTCCGACGACCACCATTCATTCCGGCGATTCATTGACGGAATTCAGCAATTACGATTGAATCAATGACGACAATCAAGGAGTTGGAAAAGACGCTCAAGGAGCATGAGAAGAATATGTTCCGGTTAGAATCAGCTACGCAAGAATCTGTGGCGGAGATTCAGACTAATCTTGAGCAGAATATGGCGAAAAGTATGGAACAGTTGTTGGCGAAGAATATGGAGTAATTGATGGTTCGAGTGACTTCTCGGCAAGAGCAATTGTTCGAGAAATGGCAGAGCTCTCAGCCTAGCAATGGAGGGCGACGAATGGTGAACGATGGCCTACCGATTACGGATCAGAGGTGGACGAGGTATGGTAAGATTGATTTCCCCAAATTTGATGGCACTGATGTTGAAGGATGGGTGTATAAATGTGAGCATTTCTTTGTAATGGATCGTACACCCGAGAACATGAAATTGAGGGTGGCTGTAATCAATTTGGAAGGAATTGCATTACAATGGCACCAAGCTCATGTGAAGCTGCATGGGGGGTCAATAGATAATCTTTCTTGGAAAGATTATGTGAGGTCTGCTACAGCCCGATTTGCAGACAATGATTTAGAGGATGCTATGGAGGAACTTAAGGCATTACATCAAACTGAGTCACTAAAAACTTATTGTGATTGATTTGATTTGATTCTTAACAAGGTTAACATCACTGAAGAGTATGCAGTAAGCCTGTTTGTTGGAGGGTTGAAGCCGGAGATCAAGTGTATGGTTAAAATGTTTAGGCCAAAGATGTTAAGGGAAGCCTATTCCTTGGCCAAACAGCAAGATTATGCTCATTCTACCCTGTTTGCTACCACTTCAAAAAGGTCTATTCCTAATACTTCTTATACATCTGTTACTAGTGATAAGAGTGCCAAGATTACTGGGCCAATGAATGCTGCTAAACTGCCGTTACTGCCTACCCCTAAAACTACTAAAAGGTTGGCTCCTAAGGAGGTTGAAGAAAAGAGGGCGAAAGGAGAGTGTTTTTGGTGTACTGAGAAGTATACAACTAGTCATAAATGTAAAAATAGGCAATTGTTTGTAATTGAACTCGTTGATGATGATGATAATGAAGAGGTAGTTGATTGTGAGTATCAAGAACCCCATATTTCTATTCATGCATTGACTGGTTTGCATTCATATTCCACTATGAGAATTTTAGGATCCATTGGCACTAGAACCTTACATATTCTAGTGGATTCTGGATCTACTCATAATTTCATAAATGAAACACTGGCTGAGAAATTACACTGTAAGACAGTGAAGGTGAAAGCTATGAAAGTTACTGTGGCAAATGGAAATCAAATTAGTTGTACTAAGATGTGTGAGAATTTCAAATGGATGATGCAGGGAACATGATTTAGTGCTGATGTGTTACTACTGCCCTTAGACAATTATGATATGGTTTTAGGTGTTCAATGGTTGTCACCTTTAGGAGATATTAATTGGAATTTCAAGAAGTTGACCATGGAATTCAAAGTAGGAGATGTTAATTGTATTCTTAAAGGCATTGCCAATAATGGAATTAGTTTGTGTTCTGTTGAGCAGATGGGTCATATTCTGAATTGTCCTTCACAGTTAGTTCAATCTCAAATGTTCAGTTTGCAGTTGGTAGAGGAAAATGGTCAGGTGAGTGGGGGATCTGTTATATCCAATGTGATAACAGATCAGTCTATTACTAATCTGTTAAACCAGTATCAAGATGTGTTTGATGTTCCTACTACATTACCTCCTTCCAGGATGTGTGATCACAGGATTGACTTGAAGGAAGGCACTAAAGCAATCAACCTTAAACCTTATAGGTACCAGGCCCTTCAAAAGGATGTAATTGAGATGATGACTCAGGAATTGTTAGAGACTGGGGTTATCAGAGGTAGTACTAGTTCTTTTGCTGCACTTGTGGTTTTGGTTAAAAAGAAAGATGGTACCTGGAGGATGTGTGTGGATTACAGAAGATTAAATGAGGCCACTGTGAAGAATAAATTTCCAATTCCTTTAATTGATGAATTACTAGAGGAGCTAAATGGTGCATCAGTGTTCTCTAAACTGGATTTAAGATCAGGTTACCACCAAGTTAGGATGTACCCCCCTGACATTGGTAAGACTGCATTTAAGACACATCAAGGTCTGTTTGAATTTGTGGTCATGCCCTTTGGCCTTACAAATGCACCAGCCACCTTCCAGTCATTGATGAATCAAACCTTCCAAACTTATTTGAGGAAGTTTGTTTTGGTTTTCTTTGATGATATTTTGGTGTATAGCCAAGATTTACAGCAGCATAGGGAACACTTACAATTAGTATTGGAGGCATTAAGGAACAATCAGTTGTATGCAAAGAAATCTAAATGTTTTTTTGCGGGAACTAGAGTTGAGTATTTGGGGCATGTTATTACACAGCAGGGGGTGGCTACTTACCCAGTTAAAATTGAAGCTATCATTAATTGGCCTATACCTCAAAATGTTAAACAGTTGAGGGGTTTTTTGGGTCTTGCTGGGTATTATAGAGGATTTATCAAATCTTTTGGAGTTATAGCTAAACCTCTCACTGAGTTATTGAAGAAGGATAGTTTGGGTGGTCTGAAAGTACTCATGAAGCATTTCAGCAGCTTAAAGCAGCCTTGGCACAAGCTCCTGTTCTAGCTTTGCCGGATTTCTCTCAACCCTTTGTGGTGGAGACTGATGCCTCAGCAAAAGGCATTGGGGCTGTCTTAATGCAGTCCCATCATCCTTTGGCTTTTATTAGCAAGGCTTTGTGCCCAAAACAGCAAGTCTTGTCTGTCTATGAGAAAGAATTGCTTGCCATCTTATTTGCCATCAAGTAGTGGCATTACTACTTAATTTCTTCTCATTTCATCATTAAGATAGATCAGAAAAGTTTAAAACATCTGTTGGATCAGAAGGTAACTACACCTTTGCAACACACTTGGTTAGTGAAGCTGATGAAATATGATTATGAGATTCAATATAAGAAAGGCTCTGAAAATATAGCAGCAGATGCTTTATCCAGGGTTCCTAAATCTACTTTTATGAATATCGGCCTTTCTTCTTTTGATCCATTGTTGCTTCCTAGAATTAAGGATAGTTGGCAGAATGACAAATATTGTCATGATCTTTTGTTGAGAGTTCAAGCTGGTGAGGATATTCCTAATTACTCTTGGCAAGATGGGCTGTTTAAAAGAAAAACCAGAATTGTGGTGGGAAGTAATGCAACACTACGGGCTGAAATTGTTCATATCTGTCATGATAGTGCTATTGGGGGTCATTCAGGCATACATGCTACACATCAGAGGGTGAAGGGTATGTTTTATTGGAAGGATCAGAGAAAAGATGTTAAAAGGGTGATTACAAGTTGTGCGGTGTGTCAACAATTTAAACATGAGAATGTAGCTTCTCCAGGTTTATTGCAGCCATTACCTATTCCTACTAATATATTTTCTGATATTAGTATGGACTTTATCATTGGATTTCCTAAGTTTGAGGGTAAAGATGTGATTTTTGTAGTAGTTGACAGATTCTCCAAATATGCTCACTTTATGGCTTTGAAACATCCCTTCTCTGCTGCTACTGTTGCTCAAGTTTTTGTGGATGGGGTGTATAAACTACATGGGTGGCCTTCTACTATTGTATCAGACAGAGATCCTATTTTTTTAAGTACTTTTTGGCAAGAGTTTATGAAGATTCAAGGCATTTCTGTTGCTCTTTCTACTGCATATCATCCACAGTCGGATGGTCAAACAGAAGTAGTAAACCGCTGCCTTGAAATGTATCTCAGGTGTATGACGTTGGGTCGGCCTAATACTTGATATAGATGGTTATCCTTGGCTGAATTTTGGTATAATACCAATTATCATACTTATATTGCCATGACACCCTTTCAGGCCTTATATGGGTTCCCTCCTCCCATTCATATCCCTTATGTTCATAAAGATTCTAATGTGGCTGCTGTTGATGAGCTGATGTGTTCCAGGGAGCAAACACTGCAAGATCTCAGAGCAGCCTTGCATAAAGCTCAGAATAGGATGCTGCAAATGGCTAATAAACATCGTTCTGATCGAGTTTTCCAGATTGGGGACTGGGTGTACTTGAAATTACAAGCTTATTTTCAAACTACCTTGAGGTCTCATAAGTACAACAAACTGGATCCTAAATACTTTGGTCCCTTTCTTATCATTGCTAAGCATGGATCTTGTGCTTATCGACTCGATTTGCCACCTTCTGCTAATATACATCCTACCTTCCATGTTTCCCTTCTTAAGAAGGCTGTGGGTCCTCCCACTACAGTCATTCCACTCCCTACTGCTCCTAGATTTACGTTGCAGCCTCATGCTATTTTGGATACTAGAATGGTGAAGCGCAGAAACAAAGCTGCTGTTCAAATTCTTGTTCACTGGCAGACCCAAACCAGAGATGATGCTACTTGGGAATTTAAGGATGATTTCATGTTGCGCTTTCCTGATTTTGTTGTTACTTGATCCTTGAGGGCAAGGATGTTTTTATGGGAGGGGTATTGATATGTACAAATATGTTGTTAGAGGTTGTTAGGAAGTTGAGGGGGTCTGTTTGTAATAAGTCATATTGTGGGGGTCGAATTGTAAATATCAACTAACGGATTAGGTTAGTTGAAATAGCCGTTGTAACAAGAATGCAAGTAGCGATTTGGATCCCAATTTTCTCTCTCTTGTTTCTCTCTCTAAAAATTCTTTATCAAATATCAATACTCAATCTCTCATTAACGATAGACACGATTACAAAGAGAATCAAAGTATCATAACACACACACTCTCAAAAGTTCGCTCAACAACAACTACAACTAGTTACAAAAGACAAAGCTACACCTATTTATAGACTCTCGGCCGTCCGAACTCCTAAGCCTGTCCGAACCTCAGGTTCGGCTAAGGTTCGGCCGGGGTTCGGCCAGAGTTCGGCCAGCAGCAAACAAGTGTAATCTTTAAGTCTTCAATACTTTGTCTGATCCAGCTCGTTGCCACATAATGTATCAACACGTTATTTTTTCAGGATTAAAGATAAAATTTATGATTTTGGTGTAATTTTAAAGAAAATATATTAGTGTATGAAGGAGTTATAAAGATTTTAGTGTTGGTTTTTTGTTTTCAACGTAAGGAGTTGTTTATACATGATCTTTCCCCTATATATATTATGAGTATAGTAGGAAACCTACACGATGTTGCGATGTCAATAATTTACAATGCCACATATGTTTTTTTATTCGAAAAAATAATTTTATTTGACTTATTTTTTACTTTACATGTATAAAACATCAAAATTCAAATACATATCTTTAAATAAATTGTTTAAATTCCTAGTTTTCACTAATAGACAATTTTAATTTATTGTTTAAAGACTATTATACATGTTAAACTCTTAACTTTTTAAGTAAATAAAAAGTTTGTCATTATAATATGTATTATAATATAGCATAGAAAAGAAGAATTTATAAATATATAGATAAGTAAAGTATAAGAAATAAATAGTAAAGGAAAAATAGTTGGAACCAAACTTACGAAAGAGAAGTTGTTGGAATACCATATTTTGCATAAGATTTTACTAGAAACGAGAAACTTATTTAGCATCATTCATATCTCATTCTCTATCTTTATCATTAAAAAATCATCATTTAAATTTATAGTAACATTTTATTTTACGTTTCACATCCCATTCTCCATCTCTTTCTATATATTATTTTTATAGTTTTTTCTTTTTAATTCTTAAGAGACAAATCAAAATGCTAAAGATACAAACCATTAATGCTTTATATTTTGGAAATAGAGATGGAGAATCTAATATGTTTCTCCATGTATAGAGTTTAATTAAAGTAAAACCTCTATATTTTGAAGATAAAGATAAAGATTGGGATGGAGAAGAAATATAAAAGAAATCTTTAAAATTTAGAGATAGAAAGGTAAATTGGAGAATGTGTTGTGAATGCTCTAAGAGCTAGTTATCGAGAGGGATGAGAGAAAGAAAAGTAAGAGGAGCTAGATGTTAGAGATGTGTTTGTTTTTACGCAAATGAAATAATAGAAATGTATAAGATGAGTCTCTATTTATAGAGATTATATGGTTAACCCTAATGGGCTTGTACAAACCATAATGATTTGGGCCCAACTAGCCCAATGTCATATTTATTGGGTTTTCATAATTTAATCATTTTTAACATATTGCTTATTTCTTAGTTGGGGAGAGTGGGAGACTACTAATATTTTTGTAGTCAAGGTAAAGTAAGACAATACTAGGTAAAATGAGGTGGTGACAAACCCTGAAATATTAATAGGGTTAGGAAATTTAAGGGTCAGTTTTTGTACCATTAACTATTAATTTCTTTCTAGCATTCTGATAAGGCCGGATCATATTAATAAATTCAAACACAAATCAAGTAACTAACCAAAAACTAACATAACATTAACTAAATATTCAACAAGCAATATGACATTTAAAAAAATAAAGCAATTAATCAAATCATAAATCAAATAATAAGGTAAATTCCAAGACAAAATTTAAAAAGAAATACCTAAACTATGATCTGAGAGAGGGTCGGCTCCAGTAGCAACAATGATTCTTGTTGATGGTTTGTTTGATTGGCTTTGGGAGAAACAATAAACTTGAAGATGAGAGCCATGATGGACAAAAGGTTAGCGTATTTGAATTTTGAGGGAGAGACTGAACATGAAAGCTCAAAATAAATTATTATGTACGCTTATTTTTAACAGCCGCTAATAGAGTTATAGAAAATGCACAAATTATGCCACAGTTTGTGTACCTCAAACATCGTAAATAAATAAATAAAAATAAAAAACTAACTGCATTATTTGTAGCAAAAATGGCTTTCATTTCTTGCAGCACCTTTATATGTATCTATACATACCAGAAATCGTCGATAATCAATTCAACAACTTGCTACAAATTGAAAAGAAAGGCCAAAGTCTATAGCCCTGTAACTGTTACAATGCTGTACATTTTTCACATCGTATAATTCGACAAGTTTTCTTAAACTGCCTGGAGAATTCGGTTCCCTTCCCCATCGGGAATCTTGGGTGGGTATCTCATCACTTTTACCCGAAAAGCTACCTGCGGAATAAATGTGAAAACAAGACATTTGAGCAAATTTGAACAAAAGATGCAGTTGACCACCTAGTTTTGTCATAATTGAGGGGACACTTTCTATAAATTTATGTTACCTTCTTATTCGCACCAAAATCAATGACATCTGATGGGTGAAAACGAGCTGGGAAGTTTGGAGGCACCCGATATCGCCTATCCTCGTTACTGTAAATTAATTCAAAAGTTAATTGCTGAGATAATTTTTCATGGAAAGGTGCAAGATTTACATGGATATATGATACA
>JBCNJP010007186.1:0-18323 GCA_039602395.1 Deinandra increscens subsp. villosa | reverse complement strand
TTTGTCTGAATTCATCACTTTGAGTAAATTACGGATTTCGTCCTTGTGGTTTGCCGAAATTTCACCTATAGTCTAAGTTTTCAAAAATTACGGATTTCGTCCCCAACGTTTGCCAAAACGTTACGGATTTCGTCCTTCGGTCTAACAGACGTTAAAAAAATATGTTAACATCTTTAAAAAATCTGTTAACATCTTTTTACACTCACTTAACACAAAATTTTAACGGTTATCCAACAAAAGGACGAAATCTGTAACGTTTTGGCAAACGTTGGGGACGAAATCCGTAATTTTTTAAAACCTAGGACTATAGCTGAAATTTCGGCAAACCACAGGGACGAAATCCGTAATTTACTCCATCACTTTTTTTACTAGGTGGTTAGTTTTTTTTTTTTTTTTTTTTGTGTTAGGGTTGGGGGTTTGATCGTTGGTGTTGGAGCATGCAGAATCTTTACGAAGGATTTACATCTAAAATTGCTAATAAATATCACGTGATCATTGGTCACTAACAATGTTTATAATTTTGCAGCTAATTTTTGCCTTTAAGTATCTGGATACTCAAAATGACTGAAAACTTCAATAGTCATATAGGGATCAAGATTGGAATCAAAGAAACACAAGATTAAAACCCAAATCACTCTTAAGTTTTCACTCTTAAGTTTTATTAGCAAAAAATTATAACTTAAAAACTTGCTTACAATAAACTCTCGTACCAAAACCCTAAATTAGGTATGGTATTTATAATGAATGAGAATCCTAATTACAGCTAACCCTAAGTTGATCAATAAGTAAAACATAATTATCATTCTTACCACTAGGTTTTGACCAACTTGTCAAGTTCCCTTGTCCCGACGCATAACTCGGACCGTACACAGAAATTACGCCAACAAAGGATAACTCTTAATTTGCAATTCAAACACCCTTTGCTTGTTCTATTGCTTTCATGTGTTTTGAATGCTTTTATGGAATCAATTGTGTAGGATGGTGATAAAAACAGAGAATGGAAGAGAGCTACCGCCCATTTATGTTTAAAAAGGCATATCAAACGTACGTAAGCGGTAGGCTTATAATTTATATAGTTAGGGGTCTGTTAGAGACACCCCCTTAAAATTTAGCTGACACCCCTTATATAGGTGACTCTGTGACCTAAGAGTCACCTCTAGGGATAAAAAGCTCACATAATGCCCTAAGAGTCACCCCTAGGGCAGGTGTGGTCAAGAAAACCCTGAAAAACCCGCCCAAGTACGCGAACTAACTTCGAGATACCCACTACAATTTTTATTGAGATGTGAGCTACTAAAAATTCTAGGTGACACAAAGGTCTCGAGGTGAGCTATAGTCAAGGTGAAATAAAAGAGTTGGGGTTGTGAGGTTCAGCTCAACTCTTCAGCTGAGAGGTCACATATTATGAGAAATTATAGGTGAAGCCGAGATCTCGGGTCACCTATTATAGTAATACTAATTATTTTTATTATAATAATACTAATTATTATTATTATTATTATTATTATTGTTGTTGTTGTTGTTGTTGTTGTTGTTTTATTATTATTATTACATATAAATAAATAATACAAATAAAATATAAAGAAACCTTCAGGGTGACATAAGGATCTCGAGGTGAGTTATAGTACTCCTTTATGAGGTTCATCTCACCTCTTCACCTGAGAGGTGACCTATTATGAGAAATAAAAGGTGACGCCGAGGTATCGGGGTCAGCTAAAAAGGCTCACATCTTACCTTTCAGGCTGCCTCTAAGGTCTCCGTGTGACCTATACTATCGCACCTCCTACATATTTTTACACCGTTACCTCCATACACACACACATACAAACACATACTAATACGTTATCAAACCACACATATATATTCATACATACATGATAGATATTGACTTAATATAAGTTTATATATACATACATATGGTCACGTGGATACAACCTCACAAAAAACTCCGTTGGTATATTATATGTACTACGTCCATATTTACATACACATACCAACACACTTACATGCACACACATATGTACATACAATATCAATATAAATAAGCTTAACTTACGTTCATATATGCATACATTACAATTGTACATGTATATAAACATGCATACGGTAAGTAAACATATATAATTATTAGGAAAATTGGAATTAACTAATCCAAGTTATTGGGTATTGGCGGATAATAATCTGAGTTTCAATATTGGCCTACAATAATCCCAATTATTTGGATCTTGGAATTCATTGGGCCGTCGTTAATTTTTCACTAACTCCGCTAGTACTTGCTGACGTGGCAGGTGATGTGGCATCATTTTTGCTGACGTGGCAGGTGATGTGGCATCATACTTGCTGACGTGCCATGTGCCAAGTCAGCACACAACTAACGGAGTTAGTGAAAAATTAACGACGGTCCAATGAATTCCAAGACCCAAATAATTGGGATTATTGTAGGCTAATATTGGAACTCGGATTATTATCCGCCAATACCCAATAACTTGGATTATTTAATAATAACTATTATTATAATAATACTAATTATTTTTATTATAATAATACTAAATATTATTATTATTATTATTATTATTTTATTATTATTATTACATATAAATAAATAATACAAATAAAATATAAAGAAACCTTTAGGGTGACATAAGGATCTCGAGGTGAGATATAGAACTCCTTCATGAGGTTCAGCTCACCTCTTCACCTGAGAGGTGACCTATTATGAGAAATAAAAGGTGACGCCGAGGTATCGGGGTCAGCTAAAAGGCTCACATCTTACCTTTCAGGCTGCCTCTAAGGTCTCCGTGTGACCTATACTATCGCACCTCCTACATATTTTTACATTGTTACCTGCACACACACACACATACAAACACATACTAATACGTTATCAAACCACACATATATATTCATACATACATGATAGATATTGACTTAATATAAGTTTATATATACATACATATGATCATGTGGATACAACCTCATAAAAAACTCCGTTGGTATATTGCATATACTACGTCCATATTTACATACACATATCAACACACTTACATGCAGACACATGTGTACATACAATATCAATATAAATAAGCTTAACATACGTTCATATATGCATACATTACAATATTACATGTATATAAACATGCATACGATAAGTAAACATATATAATAATTATTGTTGTTATATTATTAATAATAACTATTATTATAATAATACTAATTATTTTTATTATAATAATACTAAATATTATTATTATTATTATTATTATTATTATTGTTTTATTATTATTATTACATATAAATAAATAATAAAAATAAAATATAAAGAAACCTTCAGGTCACCCATTGGTCTCCGCGTGACCTATAGGGCAGGAGTTTTAGTGGGCACCACTTTTATACGTGAGCTTTTGGGCTTAAGGTGATGTTTTCTTAGGGACACCCTACATATAGGTGACCTAATGACCTCCGAGTGAGCTCTAGGTCAGGTGTATTTAAAAAAAAAAGGGTGTCTCTAAGATTTCCCTATAGTTATTAATTGCATACCCATGTTGGGTTATAACTTATAAGTTGTTTTACTCTACCAAAATCTGAATTTGATGCATATGAAAATAATCAACAGGTTCCTGCAGTTGAAAGAAGAACACTTCTGGACACTCTTTCTCAATCTTTCTCAAAGGATTGAGAAAGATAAATATGGTCAAACTTTGCTACAACTTGTTAATGGTACCCAAATTTCATCCATGGTAGACTACGAAAACATAGATTTCTAATTTAAAAGTGTGGGTGAAACATAATATGAATCAACACGTGGTAATTGAATGTGATGGAATGGATGGGCTTTTCTGAGCCTAACTATGTTGGATATTATGCTTTTCGTGGGCTTGGAGTTTACCCTTATGGACAAACCTTTCGAGCAACGGGTAAACGACATTTATGGACAAGGCTAACACGCTGGTTATGTTCCAATTTCGCCAACAAAAGTTTATTGGTTTGTTTTGCTTCAATATATAGCCCTTCAGCAGGCGATTAAAAGGGCTATTTAGTCATTTAATTCCAAGGAAAACACGTGTTAAATCTTGGATCAACTCGTAAAATTTTGGTCCAAGACCACCTATGAAGTAAAACCTCATTATTTAGAAACAAACCAAGGAATTGAACTAATCAAGACATGGCCCTCTGAGCTACAAAACATAGTCAATGCCACCCCAAACGACACGATAATCTAGACCCCAGTGGCTGTGGCCAGGTTTTAGCCCACTCGCTTCATTGGGTGGAGCCATGTTGGTTGGTGATGCATGTCACCTAATGATGCCTACTCAAAGTCAAGGGGCTTGCTGCGCTCTTGAAGATGGTGTTTTTTTTTTCTCAAATTCTTGGGGCACATAGTCACCCACCAGAACATCATGGCTAACCTTGAAAAAATAAAGGCCATAATGCAAATGAAGGCGCCACAGAGTCTAAAAGAACTCCAATGTTTAAACGGTTGACTAGCCGCCCTCCATCGTTTCATCTCCAAGTTGGCAGAAAGGTCGATGCCTTTCTTCCGAACCCTGAAACAAGCATCTGACAAAAAACAATTCCTCTGGACCGAAGAAGCTGATAAAGCATTCCTGGAACTAAAACAGAGCCTCTCCGCTCTCACACCAGTTACTGCTCCAGCAACAGGAGAGGAGGTAATCCTCTACCTCTCTGTCGGCACCGAGGCCATAAGCTCGGTCTTATGCACTGAACGAGCCGATCAATAAGTTCCAGTCTACTTTGTGAGCAGAGCAATGAAAGATCCTGAAACCAGGTACATCAAAATTGAAAAATTATTATTAGCTCTAATCCACACTGTCCGGCGCCTGCGCCGATACTTTCAGGCTTACAGGATTACAATACTCACAAACTACCCCCTCCGGGAGGTAATCCAAAGACCGGAAACATTAGGCCGATTCGCGAAATGGGCTATCGAACTCGGCGAGCACGAACTGCACTTCAAACCCCGAACGGCGATTAAAGGGCAGGTGTTAGCCGACTTTATAACAGAATTACAAG
The DNA here is from genome assembly GCA_039602395.1 of Deinandra increscens subsp. villosa. NCBI lineage: Eukaryota > Viridiplantae > Streptophyta > Magnoliopsida > Asterales > Asteraceae > Deinandra > Deinandra increscens. Next base: position 13,292 of record JBCNJP010007186.1, on the reverse strand, counting down.
TCGGCTCCAGCACCGACAAACCGACAGTTGAAGAATACAAACTCCCATCACCAATTGTTGGCACCGATGTCTGGACACTGTACACAGACGGAGCCAAAAACAGCGAAGGTTCCGGGGCCGGCCTGGTCCTGATCGATCCACACGGAGTCGAAGTAACGTACGCCATTCAGCTCGACTTCCCGAGTACAAACAATGAGGCCGAGTACGACACATTGCTAGCATGGTTGCGATTGGCAAAAACATGAAGGTGAAAAAACTCGCTGCGCGAGTCGACTCACTACTGGTCACAAACCAAGTAAATGGTGAGTTCGAAATCCGGGGCGAAGCAATACAGCGGTACGCCAACAAAGTCAAAGAACTCACTTCCCAGTTCGAAGGATTTGAGATCACCCAAATCCCGAGGAGTCAAAATAAAAAAGCCGACGCACTGAGCAAGTTGGCATCCCTTGCCTTCGCCCACCTAACCAAACAGGTGCCGGTTGAAATCATACACAGTCGGACCGACGAACTGAAAGAGGTGCTAGAAACCGATACGGTAGTCTCGACCAGTTGGATAACACCAATCCGAAACTACTTATCACAAGGCATCCTCCCTGAATCGTCGCTAGAAGCAGCAAAGCTGAAAGCTCAGGCTCAACAATACACAATTCACAATGACAAACTCTACAAGAAGTCATACCTACAACCACTGTTGGCATGCCTGACACCCGAAGAGGGACATTATGTCATAAGGGAGATCCATGAAGGAATCTGCGGCACCCACTCCGGCCCTCGGTCGATAGTCACCCGAATGATGACAATGGGTTATTACTGGCCTACAATGTACACCGACACCGAAAAAGAAATACGAAAATGTCGAGGCTGCCAGATGCACGCAAGTGTACAACGTGTACCGAAGCATAATCTAATACCGGTAACCTCCCCATGGCCCTTCTACAAATGGGGCATCGACATTGTCGGACCTTTCCCAGAGGCACCGGGCCGAATCAAGTTCCTCATCGCTGCAGTTGACTACTTCACTAAGTGGCCAGAAGTAAAAGCCGTGGCTACCATCACCGGCAAACAAGTGATCAACTTCGTCTGGGAACAAATAGTCTGCCGATACGGCTTGCCGGGAAAGATAGTGTCGGATAATGGAAAACAGTTTGCCGACAATCCGTTCAAAGCATGGTGCCAAGAGCTACAGATCACACAAGTATTCACTTCAGTTGCACACCCACAATCGAATGCCCAAGTCGAACGGACAAACAGGTCAATTGTCTCAGGCATCAAGACTCGACTCGGTGAACAGGGAAGAGACTGGCTGAACGAACTACCAAATGTCTTGTGGGCCATATGCACCACTGAACGGACCAGCCACGGGCACACTCCCTACAGTTTAACCTTCGGCTCCGAAGCCGTAATACCAGCCGAAATCGGCATGCCGACGTATCGAACAGAGAATGTCTCGGAACTCACCAATGACTCAGAGCTGCTGGTCAACTTGGCTTTAACACAAGAACGCCGAGACATGGCCGCAATCAACGAGGCACGATACAAAAAGCAGATGGAAAAATACTACAATCAAAAGGTCCGAGAAGTCACATTTCGGCCTGGAGATTACGTATTCCGACACAATGAGGCGAGCAGACAGGAAAATCAAGGCAAACTAGGGCCAAACTGGGAGGGTCCCTACCAGGTCAGTGAGGCGCATGCAAAAGGCTCTTACAAACTGGTAACCATGGAAGGCAAAGCCGTTCCCCGACACTGGAACGCAATGCAGCTCAAAAAATGTTATCTGTAAACCGAAACACACTTTGTTCGACACAATTCTCTTTATGACATCTAATGAAAGTCGGCACTGAATTTTTCAAATTTTTGTCTCTTTTAAATATATGGTTGCATCTAACTATAATTGCTCGAGCCGACTGGCTAATGTCGACAAGATTATAATACAGATCACATACTACATGATTTAGACTCATATCGGTCATATCGGTTATACAACCCTGGCACACGATTTATCTAACTTCATAGCAAGGCCGAAAGGACCTTGTAGCTGTCACTTTATGGATAGATGACCGTGCTGGTCGATCACAAATCAGCAATCGACCGACCTGACACCCATCCCATAAGCAACAGCCCTCGTAAGATGGTTATCCGTACCGGGCTATACAGGGAAACGCCCCGTCGTTCATCTCTCACAGCTCTCATTAGTGGGTGACCGACACGCTCCCAATCCCTCCAGTCGGCATGTTAACAACCGACACATGGAAGAATGGGCATAGATCGGACCACATAGACCGAAAGAATTCGGTCGAACCTAGGTATAAAAGCGCAAAAAACATGTTTTAATTATCATACACCCATAACAAGTCTAGTGGAAACACAGGACTACATACATTTGATACCGACACGCTCGTATCACACGCAATTGAGGTCGATAGTAAAACATTGACGAATGTTCACTCACTCCCTCACCTTTTTATTTAATAAACTCAAACATTGAGGTCGATTACCGACGCTATACATTCACACTCGGTCATCGCAAAACAATCGTCTCTATTGTCATTTATTACGGTCATCAATTACCGACGCTATACAAGACAGTCATTTCCATAGTCACTTATTATAAGTACTTTGAAATAAATATGGCACACAACATATAAAATATGAACATCCTTCATTGATAACAAGCCGACAGGCATTACATAACAAGCCAACGGGCATTACATTTACAACCCAATCGGGTGAAAGACAAAACAATATTACGAAAACCTATCTATACAAGATTGGTACCAGAAGAAGCATTCGACGCATTAGGAGCCGTTACCGTGCCAAAAGGCTCCTTGACCGGATAATCCACGTCGGGGTCGACAGCCTGAAACTCTTCCCGAGTCTTATTCAAACACTCCGACAGGCTGTCAAGATACTTGTACTTGACCTTAGCATACTTAGCGGCCGCCCTCTTCAGTTGCACATCGGTGTCGGGCCTATAGTATTTACCCTCAGCCACAGGCTTCCCGGCTGCAGCATGCTCGAAACCAGCAACAAAACCCAAATGCCCCCCCCCCCCCCCGCCTCATAACGGCACTCTGAAGATTACCGAGTCTTGCCTTAAAAGGTCGACTGCTAAGCAACCGACCAAAAACGAATGACGGGCCCTCTTCGACAAACCATTGTCGGTCATCACCCAGCTCCTTCGCCTGAGTCTGAGCACCCCTGTACAAATCTGACAGCCGATCCTTTTCGATCCTCAACTTCTCGAGATCAGCAGTTAACCCTTTCACTTCGGCCGTGTGACGAGCAGTGTCGTCATCACAACGCTTCCGAAGGTCACCAAAGGCAACCTCATGCTCCCTCGCCGACTCCTGAAGGGCAGCAATGGCTTCAGCATCAGCCTGTCTCCCAGCTTTGAGATCGGCAACCTCTTTCTCTAAGGCCGAAGCCTTCTCAGGGTCGACCTTGGCGTATGTTATCCCCAGATCACCAATCTCTTTCTTTAACTGACCAACTTCGGCCCTCTTGGCCGCAAACCGAGACTTCAAGCCATTTAGGCTTTTCTCCAACCTGGCATTGCGCCGAACCATGCCGATGCCGGCGACATAGGCACGAGTAAGCTTAAATGTTGCCCTTCGGCGAGCCTCTTCCGGCGTTTCCTCGTCAAGCATGGCACGAGCACCTGTCGGAATGCTCAGACGAGCAAACTCTCGGCACAGCCTCGTACTGTCAAGCCGAGAGACGTTAGTTATTTGCCATTCCGGCACAAACACTTGTTCCGCAGTCGCAGGATCAACCTCTCGAATGGGCGACGAGGCAAAGTCACTGTCGTCCACAACAAAGGTGTCGGTCTTCAGATCCGACGAAGGGGCAGACCATTTCAGTTGATCGAGCACAGCCCTTCGGCCAGCTTCAGTAAATTCAGATCCTTGAGCCTGCAAGTCAAGGATAAAACTGTCATAATCACCAGACAGTCGAAAGCCATACAGAGGAGAGGGAGAGATACTTACACTAGCCGCAGCGTCGTCGGCTTTCTTCTTCCTCTTATCAGTCAGAGAAATCTCCCCCTCCTCCGGCTCCTCACCTTCACCACCAAAGGACAGAATATCCACTTCTGAATCGGAAGCCTCGTCACGAAGCTTGGGTGCCTGTTTCTTGGCCGAAACCCCCTGCGCACAACCACTGTCTTCTGCCGGCGACTGCTTGATGTGCTCGGAACGACACTAAAAACACTAATAAAATAGACCTAAAACCTAGACCTAAGACACACCTAATTTTACCGAAATAACCTAAACCGAACCGAACCCTAAGGCAGTGAACCTGTCGGATTATAGTAAAGCTAAGGTAAGACCGGGATATCGAACCTAGGGACACTCTAATAACAAGACTTAACCTAGACCTAGAAACGGAAATACTGAGTAATTTGGGTTTTTGATTTAAGATTTGATTTAACTGAAATTAACTAAGCAACGAGCAAACAGACGAAAACAGGAAACCTCGAAGAAATTCAGATGAGAAAGAGGCACCACCTAGACCTAGACTCTTATTCAACACTCACAACTCAACTCGGTTAAAGAAATTCTGATGGCGACTAGTTCACCTTTTAAGTCCTTCCTAACAGATAATCCTACGCTCGGACAAGAGTTCACCTTTTGGGTACTTCCTACTTCAGCTAAACCTAACCACCCTCGAATCTAATCTAAGGCACCTTAAGCTAACCGGAGCTACCACTAACAAACTGCAATGATTCAGAATAGCAAGCTAGACAATTGACCTAGGGAATTTCCTTTTGGGACAACTCGATCCTAAGCAATTAACCAACCCGACTACCCGATAGCTATCACCCTTTTAAGTCTATTTAGCTAGCAACACACAAGATTCAAATAACCAATTATTAACTAAACCTATGACTACAATTAAGCAATCATGTCAAAGTGCAAGATCGACCTACAAGTTAACTACTTTACCCAAACCGGAAGACATCCGCAAGCAAAGCAAGATATAATCAATAACTAGCAATCCAATTCAAGTATATTCATGCATCATCACAGCAAGTCAATGGAATTAAAAAAGATTATCAAACATCAATCAAATAACTAAAACCGAATTAAAGTCGTAAACATCAAACAAGAGTCATAACGATCCAGGTGGTGACAAATTACTTAGCCAACCACCATGTTCACAGCAAAATCATAAATATAATCTGAAGTCTCAACGCAATACATGGTGTTAATCAAGCAAAAACTAGAAATCGAAAGTAAAGATGGAACCGGGTGATTGATTTGATGATAGATTTATGCCCCCGATTGATCTCCTCTTGATCCCAGCTCTCTCTTACTCCGAAAATCGCCTCTGTTCGCTCTCCTGCCGTCTGCCAGTCGTAGAATGACGAATACAAACCCTAAAATCGATTTTATACGGAAGTTACTTCTTTTGCGGGTTTTAGACCTCCAAGCGTATCGCTTGGAGGTGTATCCTTGCTAGGCGATACGCCTACTGCCTATGTCGCGACAAAACAGTCGGTCAAACCGACTTATGACTTCTGTTGACTTCCTCCCTCTACGCGTATCGCCTACTGGTCATCAGGTCTCAGGAGATACGCCTGGACCTGCTTGTTCAGCACTTCTTCTTCTTTTCTTCAATTCTTTCCAACTTCCTCTCGTGGCCTCGGGTTTCCATCAAATACCTACAAAACTTATAAACACACGAATAAAAGACTCAAAGACACTAACTTAACTGAAATCAACTAAAAGTAATGAAAACCGACTCAATTAGACTCAAATACATAACAAAAGACTTAGGAAAACCGGATGTGTTTGCAACACATCACTGCTCTCGGCACCCTGACTCGCAGACTCGACGTCGAAAACTTTCCTCTTCCGGGAAGCTTTATCCTTTTTTGTCTTGCCAGTTTCTTCGTCGGCAAGGACGTTGATCTCACCACCGAGAGCAGACCCAATCAAAGTCCTATTACCATCAGTAATGGTGAAGTCTTCATACCGACGCCCAGCAGTGGCCTGCTCCCTTGAATGACATCGGACGGGTCGTCCAAAGTAATAAAGTCCAGTATGTCCATATCTGCACAAGAAAACAAACAAGATCAGCAAGAATAACAAGACGAATAAACGACTACAAATAAAGAAAAGGTCGACAGGGTATTACCCTGACCCTCAAGTGTAAAGCACGGTTTCTCTGTCGTCGACAACCAGTTACGACTCAAACCAGTCAATACTAATACCCTCTGAGGGTACTTCCTCAATGGAAGACTAAGCGCCGACAGTCGCCTCACCGTCTCCATATTGAACTCCAACTCCGGACGCTTCCCTTTCTTGACCTTAGTCGACTTCCAGGGAAGGTCGACACCCATGATTTTATCAGACACAAAGAAGAATTTATCCTTAAAGTCTTTCAAGTTCGTCGGCAACCAACCCAGATAACACGGGCTAACAAAATCATCATCGTACCTCTCCCGACGCTGTTCAAAACTAAACCAATCGCCCTGATGGTTTATCCTATAAAACCGATGGAAAGCACCGGATGTCGGTTCCCTACCCAAGGCCCAACAAGTAGCTTTGAAATGGGTCACCCTCAGAATGGCATTCGGATGCAACTGACTAATGTGGACCATGTTATGCTTTAAGACGCTTATGAAGAATTTAGTTAAAGGAATCCTCAACTGGCCGACGCTGAAAGACTTGGTATACAAACCGACCATATTATCGGGAGGGGTCCTAATGGATTGGGTCGACGACGGGAGCGTAGGGTTTAACTTATCGGAAATACCGAAGCGCTCAAGGTGTTCGTCTAACTTCGCTTGGGTAAGCGCTAATCCCTAAGGGCGCCATACAAGACGAGACGATATAAAAGATCAGAAGAAAGAACGTACCGGCTGAAGGCAAGAAGACGACGAACAGATGCACTAAAGGCAAGATGATAAACCGAAGCGGGAGAACCAGTCGAAAGAAATCGAAGTGAAAAGGAGGGTTTGCTGTGGTAAAGAAATGAAAAGTAAAAAATGTATTTATAGGCAGAAACCCTAATCGACGATTGAGTTACCGCCCGTCCCATCAGAGGCCGTCACCAGAGCCCACAAGAGGCCCAACACGTGTCCACTAGCTGTCACGCATTAGCATTCGACAGTGTCGGCAAAGACACACGGCCGACACCAAAATGAAGACGCCGAAGTAAAGCCAACTATCCCACTTAGTCCGATAGTGATGTCCAGACCACCACATACCGGACTGGGGGGCTGATAACGTATGTCCGTGTCGGATGATGTCACGAAGAAGTAGACACACACATCCGACCCAAAACACTACAAGTCACGAGTGTCGGCCTCGCAACCTGCCGGCCGACAGACAACACAGGAAAGAGAGTCGGCCCTCGTCAAGGTCGACACACAATGAATGTCAAGGGTCGACCACAAAGGTGTCGACCAATCATCCGCCCAGTGTAGGCTAAATGGCACATATGGTAGCCGACGCTCGAGCACGACAACTTCGAGACGGACACCACAGACCAACGCTCCCACAACGCCAGGTCGGTGTGCCGACACCCGACCTGACTACACATTTAATGCGATTACCCAAAACGTATACTGCAGGAACTTGGCACAGTTCAAGACGCAGACCTGCAGCCTACCTCCTTTGGGTAATTAAATTAACATTAATGACGATACAAGACAAAGGTTGGGGGTTATAAATACACCCCAACCACCAGGTTAGAATTCATTCAATGCGCTTAACTTCGACTTGATTACACTTAATCTCTCGAGACGCATACTTACTCTCACGCCCGAGCTTGGTCGCAGGACACCCTGTCCTGCCCTCCAAGAACAACGGTGTTTCTTTGTTTTGCAGATAACAGCCGAGCCGAGACCCTCCTGACTGAAGGCTAACTGTTCTCTCTCACTTGTAGTCGTCCTATCGGAGTCGCTCGTCCTAAACTTCGGTCTATCTAGTCGCTCTCGGTAGCCCGATTCTACAAACTCAAGACTCCCCATTGGCCATTGTGGAAGTCCATGAATCTTTCCATTGGTGGTACACGCTAATGTTGTTGGACCTCTTTTGCAGTTGGAGAAAACTGTATCTTAATTAGTTGATAATCACTATATTTGTTGGTGAACTTATAGTTTCTTGGATAGTTTGAGTCGGTCTCTTATTATCTGAGGTGTGCTTTATTGTTGACGTTTATCTTTGGTTGACCATGTATGTGGCCGTCCAGTATAATGTGTGTTATAACTTGAATGTGTTTCATATATGACTTCTTTAAATTCTTAGATGATGTGGATAAATATCAAATAACATGAGTTTTATTTAAGGTTGAATTGTGTTCCGGTCGCGACGAGCCGGACATAATACTAGTTCATCATAATGCCTAACTGTTTGTGTATCTACATTATCTATGCCGTAAAAACACAACAATGAAATTGTTTGTAGAATGTCTGAGGGTTTTTCCAAAGTGGTTTTCCGGAGGAGAAGAAGACTGAGATTTTGGTAAATGGGAATATAAACATATTTATTTGATTTAATCGAGTATGGGAAAAAATACAAAGAGGTGCTTTTACATATTTGAATTAATCTATTATAGAGCCATAGGATTATATCACAATATAATGGGGTAATTTTAATTCCTAATTATATTAAGATAAGGTTATTGATTGAAATGGACTTGGGAATTATGTTTTTAATGATGACGTTCCGGGTAGAAAAGACTGGGTTTAGATAGGAATTGGTGACATTCCAAGCTTGAAAAAAAATGGAATGAGAAGCACATGGCTCCCCATGCTTTCGCACCCCGGTGTCGGTAGCTTTTGACGTTCCTTCTTATATTTATGGATTTCACCCCTACATATGAAATTTCACTCTCCTCAGGCTCACTCAAGTGAATTGGTTTCGCGAGCATTCAGACACCACTTTTAGGCGACGTTCATTCACTACCTACGGGCATAATTATAAAGTTGAAATAATCAAACGCCTTTCGAATACATATCAAGCGTCCTCACAAAATAGACATGAGCTTATGTTGAGGTTCGAACCGGTTAAGGAATAAAAATATGTTGATGCTCAGGTTCGAACCGGGTCACAGTTTAAATGAAAAACCGCGCAAAGTCAAAATTATGTTTCCGGTTGTTATTTACTGCAGTTAGTTAATTTAACTATAGTTGCTAGTTAGTTGATGCTTTAGTTAGTTGGTAGTTAGCTAGCTTCGATTGTATATAAGCAGATTAGTTGTAATCGGTTGAATTAATGAAATCAATCAATTCGATATGTTTTCTGTTTCAATATGGTATCAGAGCAGATCTTCCATTCCGTTCTGATTAATTCCGTTCAATCCTCCGATCGTCAATTCCGATCATCATCTCCGATCTAATTTTCCTTTTCTGTTTTGTTTTCTTCAAATCGATCTTCCTTTCCGATTCATTCTTCTTTTTGTTTTCAATTTCCCTCAAAAGCTCTTCCTGTCCTCTTCTGTCTGCGCCGCGCAGACCACGCGCAGACATTTAGGTCTGCAGACTGTTTGTTTTCTCGAAGACATTTCATTGAAAAATGTCTGCGCATGCTCTTCTTGGTGCAGATGTGACCCAGTCACTTCTGACATCTTCTAACATCTTCTAACCTTCTCTTTGAACTGTTTTTACATTAAAAAAACATTTTTAAACAGTTTTTTTATTTCTTTTATAAAAAAACATTTTATTAAGTCCTTTTTAAAAAACTTTTTCTAAAAAAACTTTTTTAAAAGTTTTTAATATATTAAAAAACTTTTAAGAAACTTCTTTAACCATTTTTTTTAAATCGTCTTTTAAAAAAGTAAAAAAAAACATTCTAAACAATTAATTTAAAAAAATAAATTTTAAAATGTTTTTTTTTAAATTAGTTTTTTTTTTAAATTGTTTTTAAAAAGTTTTGTTTTTAAAAAACGTTTTTAAACAATTATTTTAAGAAAAAATATTTAAACAATTATTAAACAAAACTTTTTAAACATTTATTTAAAAACGTTTTTAAATTGTTTAAAAACATTTTTTATAAAATAATTTTGATATTTTATTTAAAAGAAAATTGTTTAAAAAATAATTGTTTGCTAAAATATACGGAAAGAAATAAAATGATTGAATTATGTATAAGTTTAAAAAATGATTTATTTAAATTTCAGTTTATTTTAGCAGTCTGCATAAGTTAAAAAACAAACACTCTTCTTCTTACAGACTGCAGAGGTTTAGTCCACCTCTTCTGCTACAGATGTCTGCAGATGTGGTCCGCAGACTGCAGACATTTTACCTCTTCAAAAACAAACAGCACCTAAGTCAACACACATGTCTTTTGCATAATATGAACACAAATCTTTTAGTTAGAGATTTACACTTTATCACGAAGTTATTCTCCTAATAATTTTCTAATATAATGATCTGCTTTTAGGTCTCCCGGTGTCAATGATTACAATTATCTTTCTTTATTTTTTATATAGAACTAGGATAGAACCCGTATGTAATACGGGTTGAATCATTAAAAATATATATATAAATGATAATTCATGCATACCCTTCTTATTATCAGAATAACGTATTACATTCCATTAGATAAAAAACTAAAGTTATAATTCATAATATGGTATTGGTGACTTTACTCTCTTTATAAAAAATATATATTTAGGACACGTCTGTACTTGTATATTAGGAAAATGCAAGATAAACTTGATCATGTTTAAAAAACAATCAAACCCTCAATAGCGACTAACTTGAATTATGAATTGACAAACTTGAGACTTTAGGTCTGTATAAAAAGTTAGATGAGTATAAAGCTTTATCAAAATTATAATGAGCACATTCTAAGTGTTGAGTATAAAATTTAAATTATAATCAAAAGATTATAATGTTGTTATCAATAAAAAATGTTATGTTGATATATATTAGAAAACTTACAATTGTATTAGACGCGATGTCTAAAATTTTCAAATTGGATGAACATGGCTCATTTGATATGGTAGGAAAAACTATTTAATATTGAATATTATAAACATGATTTTTATCGCTTATGAATTTCTCTATAAATAGTATAACCCACAACACAACGCTGATTGAATTTGTAAAATAGTATTAGGTATTCGTTAATTAAAATATTAAATATGATTTGCTCAATTATATTTGAAATCACACTAAATACATGTTTATTGGTATTTTATAAGTTTCTAAATATTTTTTTAAAATGAAAATAACAGTTTAAATTATTTCTATATAAAAATAAGATGTAAATTAATATATGATTGTCATAATTCCATAAATATAAATAGATAAAATATATCATGATTATAAAATAGGATATAATTTCCAATAAAAAAGAATTAATTAGGGGAGGGGGTATGGTTGCCTGTCTGGCTTCTAGGTAGCCATGCTCCCCAACCAATCATCATGTGCCAACTCATTTTTCATGTTTTTGAAGCCTTGTCAAGCCACACCACAAGGTAATGGGTCTGCCTGTGCTGGCTTATAGAAGCCACCGAAAAATTAACTTTTTTTTTTTTTTTGATTTTTAACAACTTTTAATAAACAAACAACTTTTATATAAAAAAACAAACACTAGCATTACGAATACAATTGAAGTAAACAATATTCATTAAAACAAAATATTCATTAAAACAAAAATAAAATTACAACTTACAAAACATTCACTAAAAAAAAAAATTACAACTTTTATTAAAAAAAAAAAACAAATCTAGGGTTGAGGATTTGCGTTCACCTCCTCCTCGGTTAAAAACACATCCATTGTGTTTTGGATGTGCTCGGTGATATCGAATCTGAGTTTAAAATGAGTCTCACTATCTCGCAATTCGAAAATAACATTCGGGTCAAGAACCCGGTTAACTGGCGGATCTCGAATGTGGACCGGTGATATAGCAAGGCCATTGTCTTTGAGAGTCATGTTGTGTAGAATGATGACCGTGTACATAATGTTCTCCATTAGCTTTTTTTTTATTGGACGACCCTTTCGATCCACTATTGCCCACTTTTCCTTTATCCGACCAAACGCTCTCTCGACGTCTTTTCTAGCCCCCTCTTGTATCTTCTTCATTTTCTTCTCTTTAATCTCATAAGGATGTGGAAATGCCTTCACAAAGACCGACCAAGGGGGATATATGCCATCCGCAAGGTAATATCCACGTTTGTACTCTCGACCGTTACAAACAAATGGCATTCTAGGTGCAACTCCATGCATCTCATTGTTGAACAAAGGTGACTGATTAAGCACGTTGATGTCGTTGTTTGAACCTGCAACACCAAAGAACGCATGCCAAAACCACATATCTTGGGAGGCAACCGCCTCGAGTGAAATTGTTGGCTTTTTATGATCGCCACGATGATATTGTGCCCTATACTTTCTAGGACAATTTCTCCACTCCCAATGAGTACAATCGATACTACCTATCATACCCGGAATACCATGCTTTTCTAAATGGGCATTATATAAAAGAGTGATATCGTGGCTAGTAGGTGCACGCAAAAATTCATCTTTGTAAAGCTTAATTACGGCGTCACAAAAATAGTGTAGGCATTCACGTGCAGTTCTTTCAGAAAAATCTAAAGATTCATCATATTCGTCAGGTACGCGTTACCGTATGCGAGTTGACGAATAGCCACCGTGCACTTTTGTAAAGGCGTGAAACTTTCTCTTCGCCGCGTCCAAACGGGGTGTGAACCACGGAAAGTTGTTTGTGATGTCGTCAACAATCTTCAAAAATAACCGTTTAGACATACGGAATCGGTCTTTAAAAATCCCCTCGTGGTAACGGGGATTTTCGGCAAAATAAAGCTCCACCAATCGTTGGTGACCGTTTTCACGATCACGATAAATACTTCTCCTCCGTTTAGGAGCGGAAACCTCTTCTTGTTCTTCTTGTTCTTCTTGTTGGATGACGTTAACACATAGGTTAAGGTAATTCATCGCGTCCTCGTACGAACCATCGGAGCTGCTTGACGAAGTCCCAATCTCGGGTGGTGGAATAAAGTCGGCCTCATCGTAATAACTCATTTTATAAAAAAATTGGTAGAGAGAATTGGAAATGAAATAGGAGTAGAGTGTGGTTTTTAAAATATTTGGGTTTGTATATATAGTAAATTAGAAAAAAAAGGGGGTAAAGAGCCGTTAGGCTCAACGGTCAAATAACGGCTAGAAAATAGCCGGCTCTCGACGGCATGGAGGAACCGGACAAGAAACAAAATGGGGAGCCATGGGGGCAGCCGCCCTTGGCGGTATGGTTGCCGGGTGGAGCCGGCCGGCTCTCGGTAACCGGGGGCGGTAACCCTCACCATACCGCCTCCC
>JBCNJP010007182.1:0-22111 GCA_039602395.1 Deinandra increscens subsp. villosa | reverse complement strand
TGATTGCCTAATAAGGTGTGTATGTAACCAATAAGTTGTGTTTAGGACCAATGATGGCCTAATAAGGTTTGTTTAGGTTCAACGAGGGTCAGTTGGGACCAATGAGTCCCAATAAGGTGTGTATGTAACTAATAAGTTGTGTTTAGGAACAATGATGACCCAATAAGGTGTGTTTAGGGCAACGAGGGTTATTTGGGACCAATGAGTCCCAATAAGGTGTGTATGTAACTAATAAGTTGTTTGTAGGACCAATGATGACCCAATAAGGTGTGTTTAGGGGTAACGAGCGTCAGTAGGGACCAATGAGCCCCAAGAAGGTGTGTATGTAACCAATAAGTTGTGTTTAGGACCAATGATGTCCCAATAAGGTGTGTTTAGGGGCAACGAGGGTCAGTTGGGACCAATGAGTCCCTATAAGGTGTGTATGTAACCAATAAGTTGTGCTTAGGACCAATGATGGCCCAAATAGGTGTGTTTAGGGGCAACGAGGGTCAGTTGGGACCAATGATGTCCGAATATGGTGTGTATGTAACCAATAAGTTGTGTTTAGGACCAATGATGGCCCAAAAAGGTGTGTTTAGGGGCAACAAGGGTCAGTTGGGACCAATGAGTCCCAATAAGGTGTGTATGTAACCAATAAGTTGTGTTTAGGACCAATGATTGCCCAATAAGGTGTGTTTAGGGGCAACGAGCATCACTTGGGACCAATGAACCCCAATAAGGTGTGTATGTAACCAATAAGTTGTGTTTAGGACTAATGATGGCTTAATAAGGTGTGTTTTGGGGCAAAGAGGGTCAGTTGGGACCAATGAGTCCCAATAAGGTGTGTATGTAACCAATAAGTTGTGTTTAGGACCAATGATGGCCTAATAAGGAGTGTTTAGGGCAACGAGGGTCAGTTGGGACCAATGATGGCCCAATAAAGTGTGTATGTAACCAATAAGTTGTGTTTAGGACCGATGATGACCCAATAAGGTGTGTTTAGGGGCAACGAGGGTCAGTTAGGACCAATGAGTCCCAATAAGGTGTGTATGTAACCAATAAGTTGTGTTTAGGACCAATGATGGCCCAATAAGGTGTGTTTAGGGGAAACGAGGCTTAGTTGGGACCAATGAGTCCCAATAAGGTGCGTATGTAACCAATAAGTTGTGTTTAGAACCAATGATAGCCCAATAAGGTGTGTTTAGGGCAACGAGGGTCAGTTGGGACCAATGAGTCCCAATAAGGTGTGTATGTAACCAATAAGTTGTGTTTAGGACCAATAATGACCCAATAAGGTGTGTTTAGGGGCAACGATGGTCAGTTGGGACCAATGAGTCCCAATAAGGTGTGTATGTAACCAATAAGTTGTGTTTAAGACCAATGATGGCCTAATGAGGTGTGTTTAGGGACAACAAGGGTTAGTTGGGACCAATGAATCCCAATAAGGTGTGTATGTAACCAATAAGTTGTGTTTAGGACCAATGATGGCCCAATAAGGTGTGTTTAGGGGTAACAAGGGTCAGTTGGGACGAATGAGTCCCAATAAGGTGTGTATGTAACCAATAAGTTGTGTTTAGTACCAATGATGGCCCAATAAGGTGTGTTTAGGGCAACGAGGGTTAGTTGGGACCAATGAGTCCCAATAAGGTGTGTATGTAACCAATAAGTTGTGTTTAGGACCAATGATGGCCCAATAAGGTGTGTTTAGGGGCAACGAGTGTCAGTAGGGACCAATGAGCCCCGATAAGGTGTGTATGTAACCAATAAGTTGTGTTTATGACCAATGATGGCCCAATAAGGTGTATTTTTGGGCAAAGAGGGTCAGTTGGGACCAATGAGTCCCAATAAGGTGTGTATGTAACTAATAAGTTGTGTTTAGGACCAATGATGGCCTAATAAGGTGTGTTTAGGGGCAACGAAGGTCAGTTGGGACCAATGATTGCCTAATAAGGTGTGTATGTAACCAATAAGTTGTGTTTAGGACCAATGATGGCCTAATAAGGTTTGTTTAGGTTCAACGAGGGTCAGTTGGGACCAATGAGTCCCAATAAGGTGTGTATGTAACTAATAAGTTGTGTTTAGGAACAATGATGACCCAATAAGGTGTGTTTAGGGCAACGAGGGTTATTTGGGACCAATGAGTCCCAATAAGGTGTGTATGTAACTAATAAGTTGTTTGTAGGACCAATGATGACCCAATAAGGTGTGTTTAGGGGTAACGAGCGTCAGTAGGGACCAATGAGCCCCAAGAAGGTGTGTATGTAACCAATAAGTTGTGTTTAGGACCAATGAGTCCCAATAAGGTGTGTTTAGGGGCAACGAGGGTCAGTTGGGACCAATGAGTCCCTATAAGGTGTGTATGTAACCAATAAGTTGTGCTTAGGACCAATGATGGCCCAAATAGGTGTGTTTAGGGGCAACGAGGGTCAGTTGGGACCAATGATGTCCGAATATGGTGTGTATGTAACCAATAAGTTGTGTTTAGGACCAATGATGGCCCAAAAAGGTGTGTTTAGGGGCAACAAGGGTCAGTTGGGACCAATGAGTCCCAATAAGGTGTGTATGTAACCAATAAGTTGTGTTTAGGACCAATGATTGCCCAATAAGGTGTGTTTAGGGGCAACGAGCATCACTTGGGACCAATGAACCCCAATAAGGTGTGTATGTAACCAATAAGTTGTGTTTAGGACTAATGATGGCTTAATAAGGTGTGTTTTGGGGCAAAGAGGGTCAGTTGGGACCAATGAGTCCCAATAAGGTGTGTATGTAACCAATAAGTTGTGTTTAGGACCAATGATGGCCTAATAAGGAGTGTTTAGGGCAACGAGGGTCAGTTGGGACCAATGATGGCCCAATAAAGTGTGTATGTAACCAATAAGTTGTGTTTAGGACCGATGATGACCCAATAAGGTGTGTTTAGGGGCAACGAGGGTCAGTTAGGACCAATGAGTCCCAATAAGGTGTGTATGTAACCAATAAGTTGTGTTTAGGACCAATGATGGCCCAATAAGGTGTGTTTAGGGGAAACGAGGCTTAGTTGGGACCAATGAGTCCCAATAAGGTGCGTATGTAACCAATAAGTTGTGTTTAGAACCAATGATAGCCCAATAAGGTGTGTTTAGGGCAACGAGGGTCAGTTGGGACCAATGAGTCCCAATAAGGTGTGTATGTAACCAATAAGTTGTGTTTAGGACCAATAATGACCCAATAAGGTGTGTTTAGGGGCAACGATGGTCAGTTGGGACCAATGAGTCCCAATAAGGTGTGTATGTAACCAATAAGTTGTGTTTAAGACCAATGATGGCCTAATGAGGTGTGTTTAGGGACAACAAGGGTTAGTTGGGACCAATGAATCCCAATAAGGTGTGTATGTAACCAATAAGTTGTGTTTAGGACCAATGATGGCCCAATAAGGTGTGTTTAGGGGTAACAAGGGTCAGTTGGGACCAATGAGTCCCAATAAGGTGTGTATGTAACCAATAAGTTGTGTTTAGTACCAATGATGGCCCAATAAGGTGTGTTTAGGGCAACGAGGGTTAGTTGGGACCAATGAGTCCCAATAAGGTGTGTATGTAACCAATAAGTTGTGTTTAGGACCAATGATGGCCCAATAAGGTGTGTTTAGGGGCAACGAGTGTCAGTAGGGACCAATGAGCCCCGATAAGGTGTGTATGTAACCAATAAGTTGTGTTTATGACCAATGATGGCCCAATAAGGTGTATTTTTGGGCAAAGAGGGTCAGTTGGGACCAATGAGTCCCAATAAGGTGTGTATGTAACTAATAAGTTGTGTTTAGGACCAATGATGGCCTAATAAGGTGTGTTTAGGGGCAACGAAGGTCAGTTGGGACCAATGATTGCCTAATAAGGTGTGTATGTAACCAATAAGTTGTGTTTAGGACCAATGATGGCCTAATAAGGTTTGTTTAGGTTCAACGAGGGTCAGTTGGGACCAATGAGTCCCAATAAGGTGTGTATGTAACTAATAAGTTGTGTTTAGGAACAATGATGACCCAATAAGGTGTGTTTAGGGCAACGAGGGTTATTTGGGACCAATGAGTCCCAATAAGGTGTGTATGTAACTAATAAGTTGTTTGTAGGACCAATGATGACCCAATAAGGTGTGTTTAGGGGTAACGAGCGTCAGTAGGGACCAATGAGCCCCAAGAAGGTGTGTATGTAACCAATAAGTTGTGTTTAGGACCAATGAGTCCCAATAAGGTGTGTTTAGGGGCAACGAGGGTCAGTTGGGACCAATGAGTCCCTATAAGGTGTGTATGTAACCAATAAGTTGTGCTTAGGACCAATGATGGCCCAAATAGGTGTGTTTAGGGGCAACGAGGGTCAGTTGGGACCAATGATGTCCGAATATGGTGTGTATGTAACCAATAAGTTGTGTTTAGGACCAATGATGGCCCAAAAAGGTGTGTTTAGGGGCAACAAGGGTCAGTTGGGACCAATGAGTCCCAATAAGGTGTGTATGTAACCAATAAGTTGTGTTTAGGACCAATGATTGCCCAATAAGGTGTGTTTAGGGGCAACGAGCATCACTTGGGACCAATGAGCCCCAATAAGGTGTGTATGTAACCAATAAGTTGTGTTTAGGACTAATGATGGCTTAATAAGGTGTGTTTTGGGGCAAAGAGGGTCAGTTGGGACCAATGAGTCCCAATAAGGTGTGTATGTAACCAATAAGTTGTGTTTAGGACCAATGATGGCCTAATAAGGAGTGTTTAGGGCAACGAGGGTCAGTTGGGACCAATGATGGCCCAATAAAGTGTGTATGTAACCAATAAGTTGTGTTTAGGACCGATGATGACCCAATAAGGTGTGTTTAGGGGCAACGAGGGTCAGTTAGGACCAATGAGTCCCAATAAGGTGTGTATGTAACCAATAAGTTGTGTTTAGGACCAATGATGGCCCAATAAGGTGTGTTTAGGGGAAACGAGGCTTAGTTGGGACCAATGAGTCCCAATAAGGTGCGTATGTAACCAGCAAGTTGTGTTTAGAACCAATGATAGCCCAATAAGGTGTGTTTAGGGCAACGAGGGTCAGTTGGGACCAATGAGTCCCAATAAGGTGTGTATGTAACCAATAAGTTGTGTTTAGGACCAATAATGACCCAATAAGGTGTGTTTAGGGGCAACGATGGTCAGTTGGGACCAATGAGTCCCAATAAGGTGTGTATGTAACCAATAAGTTGTGTTTAAGACCAATGATGGCCAAATGAGGTGTGTTTAGGGACAACAAGGGTTAGTTGGGACCAATGAATCCCAATAAGGTGTGTATGTAACCAATAAGTTGTGTTTAGGACCAATGATGGCCCAATAAGGTGTGTTTAGGGGTAACAAGGGTCAGTTGGGACCAATGAGTCCCAATAAGGTGTGTATGTAACCAATAAGTTGTGTTTAGTACCAATGATGGCCCAATAAGGTGTGTTTAGGGCAACGAGGGTTAGTTGGGACCAATGAGTCCCAATAAGGTGTGTATGTAACCAATAAGTTGTGTTTAGGACCAATGATGGCCCAATAAGGTGTGTTTAGGGGCAACGAGTGTCAGTAGGGACCAATGAGCCCCGATAAGGTGTGTATGTAACCAATAAGTTGTGTTTATGACCAATGATGGCCCAATAAGGTGTATTTTTGGGCAAAGAGGGTCAGTTGGGACCAATGAGTCCCAATAAGGTGTGTATGTAACTAATAAGTTGTGTTTAGGACCAATGATGGCCTAATAAGGTGTGTTTAGGGGCAACGAAGGTCAGTTGGGACCAATGATTGCCTAATAAGGTGTGTATGTAACCAATAAGTTGTGTTTACGACCAATGATGGCCTAATAAGGTTTGTTTAGGTTCAACGAGGGTCAGTTGGGACCAATGAGTCCCAATAAGGTGTGTATGTAACTAATAAGTTGTGTTTAGGAACAATGATGACCCAATAAGGTGTGTTTAGGGCAACGAGGGTTATTTGGGACCAATGAGTCCCAATAAGGTGTGTATGTAACTAATAAGTTGTTTGTAGGACCAATGATGGCCCAATAAGGTGTGTTTAGGGGTAACGAGCGTCAGTAGGGACCAATGAGCCCCAAGAAGGTGTGTATGTAACCAATAAGTTGTGTTTAGGACCAATGAGTCCCAATAAGGTGTGTTTAGGGGCAACGAGGGTCAGTTGGGACCAATGAGTCCCTATAAGGTGTGTATGTAACCAATAAGTTGTGCTTAGGACCAATGATGGCCCAAATAGGTGTGTTTAGGGGCAACGAGGGTCAGTTGGGACCAATGATGTCCGAATATGGTGTGTATGTAACCAATAAGTTGTGTTTAGGACCAATGATGGCCCAAAAAGGTGTGTTTAGGGGCAACAAGGGTCAGTTGGGACCAATGAGTCCCAATAAGGTGTGTATGTAACCAATAAGTTGTGTTTAGGACCAATGATTGCCCAATAAGGTGTGTTTAGGGGCAACGAGCATCACTTGGGACCAATGAGCCCCAATAAGGTGTGTATGTAACCAATAAGTTGTGTTTAGGACTAATGATGGCTTAATAAGGTGTGTTTTGGGGCAAAGAGGGTCAGTTGGGACCAATGAGTCCCAATAAGGTGTGTATGTAACCAATAAATTGTGTTTAGGACCAATGATGGCCTAATAAGGAGTGTTTAGGGCAACGAGGGTCAGTTGGGACCAATGATGGCCCAATAAAGTGTGTATGTAACCAATAAGTTGTGTTTAGGACCGATGATGACCCAATAAGGTGTGTTTAGGGGCAACGAGGGTCAGTTAGGACCAATGAGTCCCAATAAGGTGTGTATGTAACCAATAAGTTGTGTTTAGGACCAATGATGGCCCAATAAGGTGTGTTTAGGGGAAACGAGGCTTAGTTGGGACCAATGAGTCCCAATAAGGTGCGTATGTAACCAATAAGTTGTGTTTAGAACCAATGATAGCCCAATAAGGTGTGTTTAGGGCAACGAGGGTCAGTTGGGACCAATGAGTCCCAATAAGGTGTGTATGTAACCAATAAGTTGTGTTTAGGACCAATAATGACCCAATAAGGTGTGTTTAGGGGCAACGATGGTCAGTTGGGACCAATGAGTCCCAATAAGGTGTGTATGTAACCAATAAGTTGTGTTTAAGACCAATGATGGCCTAATGAGGTGTGTTTAGGGACAACAAGGGTTAGTTGGGACCAATGAATCCCAATAAGGTGTGTATGTAACCAATAAGTTGTGTTTAGGACCAATGATGGCCCAATAAGGTGTGTTTAGGGGTAACAAGGGTCAGTTGGGACCAATGAGTCCCAATAAGGTGTGTATGTAACCAATAAGTTGTGTTTAGTACCAATGATGGCCCAATAAGGTGTGTTTAGGGCAACGAGGGTTAGTTGGGACCAATGAGTCCCAATAAGGTGTGTATGTAACCAATAAGTTGTGTTTAGGACCAATGATGGCCCAATAAGGTGTGTTTAGGGGCAACGAGTGTCAGTAGGGACCAATGAGCCCCGATAAGGTGTGTATGTAACCAATAAGTTGTGTTTATGACCAATGATGGCCCAATAAGGTGTATTTTTGGGCAAAGAGGGTCAGTTGGGACCAATGAGTCCCAATAAGGTGTGTATGTAACTAATAAGTTGTGTTTAGGACCAATGATGGCCTAATAAGGTGTGTTTAGGGGCAACGAAGGTCAGTTGGGACCAATGATTGCCTAATAAGGTGTGTATGTAACCAATAAGTTGTGTTAACGACCAATGATGGCCTAATAAGGTTTGTTTAGGTTCAACGAGGGTCAGTTGGGACCAATGAGTCCCAATAAGGTGTGTATGTAACTAATAAGTTGTGTTTAGGAACAATGATGACCCAATAAGGTGTGTTTAGGGCAACGAGGGTTATTTGGGACCAATGAGTCCCAATAAGGTGTGTATGTAACTAATAAGTTGTTTGTAGGACCAATGATGGCCCAATAAGGTGTGTTTAGGGGTAACGAGCGTCAGTAGGGACCAATGAGCCCCAAGAAGGTGTGTATGTAACCAATAAGTTGTGTTTAGGACCAATGAGTCCCAATAAGGTGTGTTTAGGGGCAACGAGGGTCAGTTGGGACCAATGAGTCCCTATAAGGTGTGTATGTAACCAATAAGTTGTGCTTAGGACCAATGATGGCCCAAATAGGTGTGTTTAGGGGCAACGAGGGTCAGTTGGGACCAATGATGTCCGAATATGGTGTGTATGTAACCAATAAGTTGTGTTTAGGACCAATGATGGCCCAAAAAGGTGTGTTTAGGGGCAACAAGGGTCAGTTGGGACCAATGAGTCCCAATAAGGTGTGTATGTAACCAATAAGTTGTGTTTAGGACCAATGATTGCCCAATAAGGTGTGTTTAGGGGCAACGAGCATCACTTGGGACCAATGAGCCCCAATAAGGTGTGTATGTAACCAATAAGTTGTGTTTAGGACTAATGATGGCTTAATAAGGTGTGTTTTGGGGCAAAGAGGGTCAGTTGGGACCAATGAGTCCCAATAAGGTGTGTATGTAACCAATAAGTTGTGTTTAGGACCAATGATGGCCTAATAAGGAGTGTTTAGGGCAACGAGGGTCAGTTGGGACCAATGATGGCCCAATAAGGTGTGTTTAGGGCAACGAGGGTTAGTTGGGACCAATGAGTCCCAATAAGGTGTGTATGTAACCAATAAGTTGTGTTTAGGACCAATGATGGCCCAATAAGGTGTGTTTAGGGGCAACGAGTGTCAGTAGGGACCAATGAGCCCCGATAAGGTGTGTATGTAACCAATAAGTTGTGTTTATGACCAATGATGGCCCAATAAGGTGTATTTTTGGGCAAAGAGGGTCAGTTGGGACCAATGAGTCCCAATAAGGTGTGTATGTAACTAATAAGTTGTGTTTAGGACCAATGATGGCCTAATAAGGTGTGTTTAGGGGCAACGAAGGTCAGTTGGGACCAATGATTGCCTAATAAGGTGTGTATGTAACCAATAAGTTGTGTTAACGACCAATGATGGCCTAATAAGGTTTGTTTAGGTTCAACGAGGGTCAGTTGGGACCAATGAGTCCCAATAAGGTGTGTATGTAACTAATAAGTTGTGTTTAGGAACAATGATGACCCAATAAGGTGTGTTTAGGGCAACGAGGGTTATTTGGGACCAATGAGTCCCAATAAGGTGTGTATGTAACTAATAAGTTGTTTGTAGGACCAATGATGGCCCAATAAGGTGTGTTTAGGGGTAACGAGCGTCAGTAGGGACCAATGAGCCCCAAGAAGGTGTGTATGTAACCAATAAGTTGTGTTTAGGACCAATGAGTCCCAATAAGGTGTGTTTAGGGGCAACGAGGGTCAGTTGGGACCAATGAGTCCCTATAAGGTGTGTATGTAACCAATAAGTTGTGCTTAGGACCAATGATGGCCCAAATAGGTGTGTTTAGGGGCAACGAGGGTCAGTTGGGACCAATGATGTCCGAATATGGTGTGTATGTAACCAATAAGTTGTGTTTAGGACCAATGATGGCCCAAAAAGGTGTGTTTAGGGGCAACAAGGGTCAGTTGGGACCAATGAGTCCCAATAAGGTGTGTATGTAACCAATAAGTTGTGTTTAGGACCAATGATTGCCCAATAAGGTGTGTTTAGGGGCAACGAGCATCACTTGGGACCAATGAGCCCCAATAAGGTGTGTATGTAACCAATAAGTTGTGTTTAGGACTAATGATGGCTTAATAAGGTGTGTTTTGGGGCAAAGAGGGTCAGTTGGGACCAATGAGTCCCAATAAGGTGTGTATGTAACCAATAAGTTGTGTTTAGGACCAATGATGGCCTAATAAGGAGTGTTTAGGGCAACGAGGGTCAGTTGGGACCAATGATGGCCCAATAAAGTGTGTATGTAACCAATAAGTTGTGTTTAGGACCGATGATGACCCAATAAGGTGTGTTTAGGGGCAACGAGGGTCAGTTAGGACCAATGAGTCCCAATAAGGTGTGTATGTAACCAATAAGTTGTGTTTAGGACCAATGATGGCCCAAAAAGGTGTGTTTAGGGGCAACAAGGGTCAGTTGGGACCAATGAGTCCCAATAAGGTGTGTATGTAACCAATAAGTTGTGTTTAGGACCAATGATTGCCCAATAAGGTGTGTTTAGGGGCAACGAGCATCACTTGGGACCAATGAGCCCCAATAAGGTGTGTATGTAACCAATAAGTTGTGTTTAGGACTAATGATGGCTTAATAAGGTGTGTTTTGGGGCAAAGAGGGTCAGTTGGGACCAATGAGTCCCAATAAGGTGTGTATGTAACCAATAAATTGTGTTTAGGACCAATGATGGCCTAATAAGGAGTGTTTAGGGCAACGAGGGTCAGTTGGGACCAATGATGGCCCAATAAAGTGTGTATGTAACCAATAAGTTGTGTTTAGGACCGATGATGACCCAATAAGGTGTGTTTAGGGGCAACGAGGGTCAGTTAGGACCAATGAGTCCCAATAAGGTGTGTATGTAACCAATAAGTTGTGTTTAGGACCAATGATGGCCCAATAAGGTGTGTTTAGGGGAAACGAGGCTTAGTTGGGACCAATGAGTCCCAATAAGGTGCGTATGTAACCAATAAGTTGTGTTTAGAACCAATGATAGCCCAATAAGGTGTGTTTAGGGCAACGAGGGTCAGTTGGACCAATGAGTCCCAATAAGGTGTGTATGTAACCAATAAGTTGTGTTTAGGACCAATAATGACCCAATAAGGTGTGTTTAGGGGCAACGATGGTCAGTTGGGACCAATGAGTCCCAATAAGGTGTGTATGTAACCAATAAGTTGTGTTTAAGACCAATGATGGCCTAATGAGGTGTGTTTAGGGACAACAAGGGTTAGTTGGGACCAATGAATCCCAATAAGGTGTGTATGTAACCAATAAGTTGTGTTTAGGACCAATGATGGCCCAATAAGGTGTGTTTAGGGGTAACAAGGGTCAGTTGGGACCAATGAGTCCCAATAAGGTGTGTATGTAACCAATAAGTTGTGTTTAGTACCAATGATGGCCCAATAAGGTGTGTTTAGGGCAACGAGGGTTAGTTGGGACCAATGAGTCCCAATAAGGTGTGTATGTAACCAATAAGTTGTGTTTAGGACCAATGATGGCCCAATAAGGTGTGTTTAGGGGCAACGAGTGTCAGTAGGGACCAATGAGCCCCGATAAGGTGTGTATGTAACCAATAAGTTGTGTTTATGACCAATGATGGCCCAATAAGGTGTATTTTTGGGCAAAGAGGCGTCAGTTGGGACCAATGAGTCCCAATAAGGTGTGTATGTAACTAATAAGTTGTGTTTAGGACCAATGATGGCCTAATAAGGTGTGTTTAGGGGCAACGAAGGTCAGTTGGGACCAATGATTGCCTAATAAGGTGTGTATGTAACCAATAAGTTGTGTTAACGACCAATGATGGCCTAATAAGGTTTGTTTAGGTTCAACGAGGGTCAGTTGGGACCAATGAGTCCCAATAAGGTGTGTATGTAACTAATAAGTTGTGTTTAGGAACAATGATGACCCAATAAGGTGTGTTTAGGGCAACGAGGGTTATTTGGGACCAATGAGTCCCAATAAGGTGTGTATGTAACTAATAAGTTGTTTGTAGGACCAATGATGGCCCAATAAGGTGTGTTTAGGGGTAACGAGCGTCAGTTAGGGACCAATGAGCCCCAAGAAGGTGTGTATGTAACCAATAAGTTGTGTTTAGGACCAATGATGTCCCAATAAGGTGTGTTTAGGGGCAACGAGGGTCAGTTGGGACCAATGAGTCCCTATAAGGTGTGTATGTAACCAATAAGTTGTGCTTAGGACCAATGATGGCCCAAATAGGTGTGTTTAGGGGCAACGAGGGTCAGTTGGGACCAATGATGTCCGAATATGGTGTGTATGTAACCAATAAGTTGTGTTTAGGACCAATGATGGCCCAAAAAGGTGTGTTTAGGGGCAACAAGGGTCAGTTGGGACCAATGAGTCCCAATAAGGTGTGTATGTAACCAATAAGTTGTGTTTAGGACCAATGATTGCCCAATAAGGTGTGTTTAGGGGCAACGAGCATCACTTGGGACCAATGAGCCCCAATAAGGTGTGTATGTAACCAATAAGTTGTGTTTAGGACTAATGATGGCTTAATAAGGTGTGTTTTGGGGCAAAGAGGGTCAGTTGGGACCAATGAGTCCCAATAAGGTGTGTATGTAACCAATAAGTTGTGTTTAGGACCAATGATGGCCTAATAAGGAGTGTTTAGGGCAACGAGGGTCAGTTGGGACCAATGATGGCCCAATAAAGTGTGTATGTAACCAATAAGTTGTGTTTAGGACCGATGATGACCCAATAAGGTGTGTTTAGGGGCAACGAGGGTCAGTTAGGACCAATGAGTCCCAATAAGGTGTGTATGTAACCAATAAGTTGTGTTTAGGACCAATGATGGCCCAATAAGGTGTGTTTAGGGGAAACGAGGCTTAGTTGTGACCAATGAGTCCCAATAAGGTGCGTATGTAACCAATAAGTTGTGTTTAGGACCAATGATAGCCCAATAAGGTGTGTTTAGGGCAACAAGGGTCAGTTGGGACCAATGAGTCCCAATAAGGTGTGTATGTAACCAATAAGTTGTGTTTAGGACCAATAATGACCCAATAAGGTGTGTTTAGGGGCAACGATGGTCAGTTGGGACCAATGAGTCCCAATAAGGTGTGTATGTAACCAATAAGTTGTGTTTAAGACCAATGATGGCCTAATGAGGTGTGTTTAGGGACAACAAGGGTTAGTTGGGACCAATGAATCCCAATAAGGTGTGTATGTAACCAATAAGTTGTGTTTAGGACCAATGATGGCCCAATAAGGTGTGTTTAGGGGCAACAAGGGTCAGTTGGGACCAATGAGTCCCAATAAGGTGTGTATGTAACCAATAAGTTGTGTTTAGGACCAATGATGGCCTAATAAGGAGTGTTTAGGGCAACGAGGGTCAGTTGGGACCAATGATGGCCCAATAAAGTGTGTATGTAACCAATAAGTTGTGTTTAGGACCAATGATGACCCAATAAGGTGTGTTTAGGGGCAACGAGGGTCAGTTAGGACCAATGAGTCCCAATAAGGTGTGTATGTAACCAATAAGTTGTGTTTAGGACCAATGATGGCCCAATAAGGTGTGTTTAGGGGAAACGAGGCGTAGTTGGGACCAATGAGTCCCAATAAGGTGCGTATGTAACCAATAAGTTGTGTTTAGGACCAATGATAGCCCAATAAGGTGTGTTTAGGGCAACGAGGGTCAGTTGGGACCAATGAGTCCCAATAAGGTGTGTATGTAACCAATAAGTTGTGTTTAGGACCAATAATGACCCAATACGGTGTGTTTAGGGGCAACGATGGTCAGTTGGGACCAATGAGTCCCAATAAGGTGTGTATGTAACCAATAAGTTGTGTTTAAAACCAATGATGGCCTAATGAAGTGTGTTTAGGGACAACAAGGGTTAGTTGGGACCAATGAATCCCAATAAGGTGTGTATGTAACCAATAAGTTGTGTTTAGGACCAATGATGGCCCAATAAGGTGTGTTTAGGGGCAACGAGGGTCAGTTAGGAGCAATGAGTCCCAATAAGGTGTGTATGTAACCAATAAGTTGTGTTTAGGACCAATGATGGCCCAATAAGGTGTGTTTAGGGGAAACGAGGCTCAGTTGGGACCAATGAGTCCCAATAAGGTGCGTATGTAACCAATAAGTTGTGTTTAGGACCAATGATAGCCCAATTAGGTGTGTTTAGGGGCAACGAGGGTCAGTTGGGACCAATGAGTCCCAATAAGGTGTGTATGTAACCAATAAGTTGTGTTTAGGGGCAACGATGGTCAATTGGGACCAATGAGTCCCAATAAGGTGTGTATGTAACCAATAAGTTGTGTTTAAGACCAATGATGGCCTAATGAGGTGTGTTTAGGGGCAACAAGGGTTAGTTGGGACCAATGAATCCCAATAAGGTGTGTATGTAACCAATAAGTTGTGTTTAGGACCAATGATGGCCCAATAAGGTGTGTTTAGGGGCAACAAGGGTCAGTTGGGACCAATGAGTCCCAATAAGGTGTGTATGTATCCAATAAGTTGTGTTTACGACCAATGATGGCCCAATAAGGTGTGTTTAGGGGCAACGAGTGTCAGTAGGGACCAATGAGCCCCGATAAGGTGTGTATGTAACCAATAAGTTGTGTTTATGACCAATGATGGCCCAATAAGGTGTATTTTGGGGCAAAGAGGGTCAGTTGGGACCAATGAGTCCCTATAAGGTGTGTATGTAACCAATAAGTTGTGCTTAGGACCAATGATGGCCCAAAT
This sequence comes from Deinandra increscens subsp. villosa, assembly GCA_039602395.1. Lineage (NCBI taxonomy): Eukaryota > Viridiplantae > Streptophyta > Magnoliopsida > Asterales > Asteraceae > Deinandra > Deinandra increscens. The sequence goes on along the minus strand of JBCNJP010007182.1, from coordinate 7,798 downwards.
AGGTGTGTTTAGGGGCAACGAGGGTCAGTTGGGACCAATGATGTCCGAATATGGTGTGTATGTAACCAATAAGTTGTGTTTAGGACCAATGATGGCCCAAAAAGGTGTGTTTAGGGGCAACAAGGGTCAGTTGGGACCAATGAGTCCCAATAAGGTGTGTATGTAACCAATAAGTTGTGTTTAGGACCAATGATTGCCCAATAAGGTGTGTTTAAGGGCAACGAGCATCAGTTGGGACCAATGAGCCCCAATAAGGTGTGTATGTAACCAATAAGTTGTGTTTAGGACCAATGATGGCTTAATAAGGTGTGTTTTGGGGCAAAGAGGGTCAGTTGGGACCAATGATGGACTAATAAGGTGTGTATGTAACCAATAAGTTGTGTTTAGGACCAATGATGGCCTAATAAGGAGTGTTTAGGGCAACGAGGGTCAGTTGGGACCAATGATGGCCCAATAAAGTGTGTATGTAACCAATAAGTTGTATTTAGGACCAATGATGACCCAATAAGGTGTGTTTAGGGGCAACGAGGGTCAGTTAGGACCAATGAGTCCCAATAAGGTGTGTATGTAACCAATAAGTTGTGTTTACGACCAATGATGGACTAATAAGGTGTGTTTAGGGGCAACGAGGCTCAGTTGGGACCAATGAGTCCCAATAAGGTGCGTATGTAACCAATAAGTTGTGTTTAGGACCAATGATAGCCCAATAAGGTGTGTTTAGGGGCAACGAGGGTCAGTTGGGACCAATGAGTCCCAATAAGGTGTGTATGTAACCAATAAGTTGTGTTTAGGACCAATAATGACCCAATAAGGTGTATTTAGGGGCAACGATGGTCAGTTGGGACCAATGAGTCCCAATAAGGTGTGTATGTAACCAATAAGTTGTGTTTAAGACCAATGATGGCCTAATGAGGTGTGTTTAGGGGCAACAAGGGTTAGTTGGGACCAATGAATCCCAATAAGGTGTGTATGTAACCAATAAGTTGTGTTTAGGACCAATGATGGCCCAATAAGGTGTGTTTAGGGGCAACAAGGGTCAGTTGGGACCAATGAGTCCCAATAAGGTGTGTATGTAACCAATAAGTTGTGTTTAGGACATATGATGGCCCAATAAGGTGTGTTTAGGGCAACGAGGGTTAGTTGGGACCAATGAGTCCCAATAAGGTGTGTATATAACCAATAAGTTGTGCTTAGGACCAATGATGGCCCAATAAGGTGTGTTTAGGTGCAACGAGTGTCAGTAGGGACCAATGAGCCCCGATAAGGTGTGTATGTAACCAATAAGTTGTGTTTATGACCAATGATGGCCAATAAGGTGTATTTTGGGGCAAAGAGGGTCAGTTGGGACCAATGAGTCCCAATAAGGTGTGTATGTAACTAATAAGTTGTGTTTAGGACCAATGATGGCCTAATAAGGTGTGTTTAGGGGCAACGAGGGTCAGTTGGGACCAATGATGGCCTAATAAGGTGTGTATGTAACCAATAAGTTGTGTTTAGGACCAATGATGGCCTAATAAGGTGTGTTTAGGTTCAACGAGGGTCAGTTGGGACCAATGAGTTCCAATAAGGTGTGTATGTAACTAATAAGTTGTGTTTAGGAACAATGATGACCCAAAAAGGTGTGTTTAGGGCCAACAAGGGTCAGTTAGGACCAATGAGTCCCAATAAGGTGTTTATGTAACCAATAAGTTGTGTTTAGGACCAATGATTGCCCAATAAGGTGTGTTTAGGGGCAACGAGCATCAGTTGGGACCAATGAGCCCCAATAAGGTGTGTATGTAACCAATAAGTTGTGTTTAGGACCAATGATGGCTTAATAAGGTGTGTTTTGGGGCAAAGAGGGTCAGTTGGGACCAATGAGTCCCAATAAGGTGTGTATGTAACCAATAAGTTGTGTTTAGGACCAATGATGGCCTAATAAGGAGTGTTTAGGGCAACGGGGGTCAGTTGGGACCAATGATGGCCCAATAAAGTGTGTATGTAACCAATAAGTTGTGTTTAGGACCAATGATGACCCAATAAGGTGTGTTTAGGGGCAACGAGGGTCAGTTAGGACCAATGAGTCCCAATAAGGTGTGTATGTAACCAATAAGTTGTGTTTAGGACCAATGATGGCCCAATAAGGTGTGTTTAGGGGCAACGAGGCTCAGTTGGGTCCAATGAGTCCCAATAAGGTGCGTATGTAACCAATAAGCTGTGTTTAGGACCAATGATAGCCCAATAAGGTGTGTTTAGGGGCAACGAGGGTCAGTTGGGACCAATGAGTCCCAATAAGGTGCGTATGTAACCAATAAGTTGTGTTTAGGACCAATGATAGCCCAATAAAGTGTGTTTAGGGGCAACGAGGGTCAGTTAGGACCAATGAGTCCCAATAAGGTGTGTATGTAACCAATAAGTTGTGTTTAAAAACAATGATGGCCTAATGAGGTGTGTTTAGGGGCAACAAGGGTTAGTTGGGACCAATGAATCCCAATAAGGTGTGTATGTAACCAATAAGTTGTGTTTAGGACCAATGATGGCCCAATAAGGTGTGTTTAGGGGCAACAAGGGTCAGTTGGGACCAATGAGTCCCAATAAGGTGTGTATGTAACCAATAAGTTGTGTTTAGGACCAATGATGGCCCAATAAGGTGTGTTTAGGGCAACGAAAGTTAGTTGGTTCCAATGAGTCCCAATAAGGTGTGTATGTAACCAATAAGTTGTGTTTAGGACCAATGATGGCCCAATAAGGTGTGTTTAGGGGCAACGAGTGTCAGTAGGGACCAATGAGCCCCGATAAGGTGTGTATGTAACCAATAAGTTGTATTTATGACCAATGATGGCCCAATAAGGTGTATTTTGGGGCAAAGAGGGTCAGTTGGGACCAATGAGTCCCAATAAGGTGTGTATGTAACTAATAAGTTGTGTTTAGGACCAATGATGGCCTAATAAGGAGTGTTTATGGGCAACGAGGGATAGTTGGGACCAATGATGGCCCAATAAGGTGTCTATGTAACCAATAAGCTGTGTTTAGGACCAATAATGGCCCAATAAGGTGTGTTTAGGGGCAACGAGGGTCAGTTGGGACCAATGAGTCCCAATAAGGTGTGTATGTAACCAATAATTTGTGTTTAGGACCAATGATGGCCCAATAAGGTGTGTTTAGGGGCAACAAGGGTCAGTTGGGGCCAATGAGTCCCAATAAGGTGTGTATGTAACAAATAAGTTGTGTTTAAGACCAATGATGGCCCAATAAGGTGTGTTTAGGGGCAACGAGGGTCAGTTGGGACCAATGAGTCCCAATAAGGTGTCTATGTAACTAATAAGTTGTGTTTAGGACCAATAATGGCCCAATAAGGTGTGTTTAGGGGCAACAAGGGTTAGTTGGGGCCAATGAGTCCCAATAAGGTGTGTATGTAACAAATAAGTTGTGTTTAAGACCAATGATGGCCTAATAAGGTGTTTTTAGGGGCAACAAGGGTCAGTTGGGACCAATGAATCCCAATAAGGTGTGTATATAACCAATAACTTGTGTTTAGGATCAATGATGGCCCAATAAGGTGTGCTTAGGGGCAACGGGGGTCAGTTGGGACCAATGAGTCCCAATAAGGTGTGTATGTAACCAATAAGTTGTGTTTAGGACCAATGATGGCCCAATAAGGTGTGTTTAGGGGAAACGAGGGTCAGTTGGGACTAATGAGTCCCAATAAGGTGTGTATATAACCAATAAATTGTGTTTAGGACCGATGATGGCCCAATAAGGTGTGTTTAGGGGCAACGAGGGTCAGTTGGGACCAATGAGTCCGAATATGGTGTGTATGTAACCAATAAGTTGTGTTTAGGAAGAATGAGTCCCAATAAGGTGTGTTTAGGGGCAACGAGGGTCAGTTGGGACCAATGAGTCCCAATAAGGTGTGTATGTAACCAATAAGTTGTGCTTAGGACCAATGCTCGCCCAAATAGGTGTGTTTAGGGGCAACGAGGGTCAGTTGGGACCAATGATGTCCCAATAAAATGTGTATATAACCAATAAGTTGTGTTAAGGACCAATGATGGCCCAATAAGGTATGTTTAGGGGCAACGAGGGTCAGTTGGGACCACTGAGTCCCAATAAGGTGTGTATGTAACAAATAAGTTGTGTTTAGCACCAATGAGTCCCAATAAGGTGTGTTTAAGGGCAACGAGGGTCATTTGGGACCAATGAGTCCCAATGAGGTGTGTATGTAACCAATTAGTTGTGTTTAGGACCAATGATAGCCTAATAAGGAGTGTTTAGGGGAAACGAGCGTCAGTTGGGACCAATGATGGCCCAATAAAGTGTGTATGTAACCAATAAGTTGTGTTTAGGACCAATGATGACCCAATAAGCTGTGTTTAGGGGCAACGAGGGTCAGTTAGGACCAATGAGTCCCAATAAGGTGTGTATGTAACCAATAACATGTGTTTAGGAACAATGATGGCCCAATAAGGTGTGTTTAGGGGCAACGAGGGTCAGTTGTGACCAATGAGTCCCAATAAGGTGTGTATGTAACCAATAAGTTGTGTTTAGGACCAATGATGGCCCAATAAGGTGTGTTTAGGGCAACGAGGGTCAGTTGGGACCAATGAGACCCAATAAGGTGTGTATGTAACCAATAAGTTGTGTTTAGGACCAATGATGGCCCAATAAAGTGTGTTTAGGGGCAACGAGCGTCAGTAGGGAACAATGAGCCCCAATAAGGTGTGTATGTAACCAATAAGTTGTGTTTAGGACCAATGATGGCCCAATAAGGTGTATTTTGGGGCAAAGAGGGTCAGTTGGGACCAATGAGTCCCAATAAGGTGTGTATGTAACCAATAAGTTGTGTTTAGGACCAATGATGGCCCAATAAGGTGTGTTTAGGGGCAACAAGGGTCAGTTGGGACCAATGAGTCCCAATAAGGTGTGTATGTAACCAATAAGTTGTGTTTAGGACCAATGATGGCCCAATAAGGTGTGTTTAGGGCAACGAAAGTTAGTTGGTTCCAATGAGTCCCAATAAGGTGTGTATGTAACCAATAAGTTGTGTTTAGGACCAATGATGGCCCAATAAGGTGTGTTTAGGGGCAACGAGTGTCAGTAGGGACCAATGAGCCCCGATAAGGTGTGTATGTAACCAATAAGTTGTATTTATGACCAATGATGGCCCAATAAGGTGTATTTTGGGGCAAAGAGGGTCAGTTGGGACCAATGAGTCCCAATAAGGTGTGTATGTAACTAATAAGTTGTGTTTAGGACCAATGATGGCCTAATAAGGAGTGTTTAGGGGCAACGAGGGATAGTTGGGACCAATGATGGCCCAATAAGGTGTCTATGTAACCAATAAGCTGTGTTTAGGACCAATAATGGCCCAATAAGGTGTGTTTAGGGGCAACGAGGGTCAGTTGGGACCCAATGAGTCCCAATAAGGTGTGTATGTAACCAATAATTTGTGTTTAGGACCAATGATGGCCCAATAAGGTGTGTTTAGGGGCAACAAGGGTCAGTTGGGGCCAATGAGTCCCAATAAGGTGTGTATGTAACAAATAAGTTGTGTTTAAGACCAATGATGGCCTAATAAGGTGTTTTTAGGGGCAATAAGGGTCAGTTGGGACCAATGAATCCCAATAAAGTGTGTATATAACCAATAACTTGTGTTTAGGATCAATGATGGCCCAATAAGGTGTGCTTAGGGGCAACGGGGGTCAGTTGGGACCAATGAGTCCCAATAAGGTGTGTATGTAACCAATAAGTTGTGTTTAGGACCAATGATGGCCCAATAAGGTGTGTTTAGGGGAAACGAGGGTCAGTTGGGACTAATGAGTCCCAATAAGGTGTGTATATAACCAATAAGTTGTGTTTAGGACCGATGATGGCCCAATAAGATGTGTTTAGGGGCAACGAGGGTCAGTTGGGACCAATGAGTCCCAATAAGGTGTGTATGTAACCAATAAGTTGTGCTTAGGACCAATGCTCGCCCAAATAGGTGTGTTTAGGGGCAACGAGGGTCAGTTGGGACCAATGATGTCCCAATAAAATGTGTATATAACCAATAAGTTGTGTTAAGGACCAATGATGGCCCAATAAGGTATGTTTAGGGGCAACGAGGGTCAGTTGGGACCACTGAGTCCCAATAAGGTGTGTATGTAACAAATAAGTTGTGTTTAGCACCAATGAGTCCCAATAAGGTGTGTTTAAGGGCAACGAGGGTCATTTGGGACCAATGAGTCCCAATGAGGTGTGTATGTAACCAATTAGTTGTGTTTAGGACCAATGATAGCCTAATAAGGAGTGTTTAGGGGAAACGAGCGTCAGTTGGGACCAATGATGGCCCAATAAAGTGTGTATGTAACCAATAAGTTGTGTTTAGGACCAATGATGACCCAATAAGCTGTGTTTAGGGGCAACGAGGGTCAGTTAGGACCAATGAGTCCCAATAAGGTGTGTATGTAACCAATAACATGTGTTTAGGAACAATGATGGCCCAATAAGGTGTGTTTAGGGGCAACGAGGGTCAGTTGTGACCAATGAGTCCCAATAAGGTGTGTATGTAACCAATAAGTTGTGTTTAGGACCAATGATGGCCCAATAAGGTGTGTTAAGGGCAACGAGGGTCAGTTGGGACCAATGAGACCCAATAAGGTGTGTATGTAACCAATAAGTTGTGTTTAGGACCAATGATGGCCCAATAAAGTGTGTTTAGGGGCAACGAGCGTCAGTAGGGAACAATGAGCCCCAATAAGGTGTGTATGTAACCAATAAATTGTGTTTAGGACCAATGATGGCCCAATAAGGTGTATTTTGGGGCAAAGAGGGTCAGTTGGGACCAATGAGTCCCAATAAGGTGTGTATGTAACCAATAAGTTGTGTTTAGGACCAATGATGGCCTAATAAGGAGTGTTTAGGGGCAACGAGGGTCAGTTGTGACCAATGATGGCCCAATAAGGTGAGTATGTAACCAATAAGTTGTGTTTAGGAACAACGATGGGCCAATAAGGTTTGGTTAGGGGCAACGAGGTTCAGTTGGGACCAATGAGTCCCAATAAGGTGTGTATGTAACCAATAATTTGTGTTTAGGACCAATGATGGCCCAATAAGGTGTGTTTAGGGGCAACAAGGGTCAGTTGGGACCAATGAGTCCCAATAAGGTGTGTATGTAACCAATAATTTGTGTTTAAGACCAATGATTGCCCAATAAGGCGTGTTTAGGGGCAACAAGGGTCATTTGGGACCAATGAATCCCAAAAAGGTGTATATGTAACAAATAAGTTGTGTTTAGGACCAATGATGGCCCGATAAGGTGTGTTTAGGGGCAACGGGGGTCAGTTGGGAACAATGAGTCCTAATAAGGTGTGTATGTAACCAATAAGTTGTGTTTAGGACCAATGATGGCCCAATAAGGTGTGTTTAGGGGCAACGAGGGTCAGTTGGGACCAATGAGTCCCAATAAGGTGTCTATGTAACTAATAAGTTGTGTTTAGGACCAATAATGGCCCAATAAGGTGTGTTTAGGGGCAACAAGGGTTAGTTGGGGCCAATGAGTCCCAATAAGGTGTGTATGTAACAAATAAGTTGTGTTTAAGACCAATGATGGCCTAATAAGGTGTTTTTAAGGGCAACAAGGGTCAGTTGGGACCAATGAATCCCAATAAGGTGTGTATATAACCAATAACTTGTGTTTAGGATCAATGATGGCCCAATAAGGTGTGCTTAGGGGCAACGGGGGTCAGTTGGGACCAATGAGTCCCAATAAGGTGTGTATGTAACCAATAAGTTGTGTTTAGGACCAATGATGGCCCAATAAGGTGTGTTTAGGGGAAAC
>JBCNJP010007181.1:0-30882 GCA_039602395.1 Deinandra increscens subsp. villosa | reverse complement strand
CACTAACGGAGTTTAACCGCGTGGGGTGTGAGCAAACCAGGATCCCATCCATTAGTTACACAAACAACCATTAAATATTAAAAGATTTGCATTATATTAAAATATATTATAAATTCAGAGTTTACAAATGCAGAAGCATAGTCAAAAGATTTAGTATTTACATAAAACACTGTCATTCGAAATGATGTAACTTGTATAGAAAACCATAAAAGGGTTTTAAGGGCTCATGCATGCATACTCGTGATACTCGGACACCTGCGACCTGAGAGAAACATGTTTAAAGAAAAAGTGTCAACCAAAAGGTTGGTGAGTTCACATAAGTACATCTACAACAAGTTTAGACATGCAGTATGAATACAACAGTCTTTATTCGTATGAAAGTATGTATATTACAAGTACAATCCATATCGTAGGTAGCGAGCCTAAGTTCATGTCACTAAAACGTTCGCAACCGAAGCTGACCAATTAGTTGTAGGAATAATTCCTTACGTGTTTTGCCTTCCCCGTGTCTACTCGATCACGGTAAGTTAGGCTGACATTGTCCTCAGTCCGACCGCCAGTCGGGTGGTGCATCTCGTGCCCGCTGAGTGGGGTTTGTCAGACCCCAGTAGTACTACCCAATATCCCCTCGCTATATGCTATTAAAGGTTCGATAAGTAAGGACTTGAAAGATAAAGCATTTTACGTGAACATGTGATATATACTGGATTTCTACTTCAATCATACATAAACGTTGTTGTGTTATCACCCTAACCCGGTGTAACGTGTTTGCGTGTGTTATCGTCCAAAACCGGACGTAACGTAAAGGTTGTGTAACTCACCTTTGGGTGCACATCAATTCCAGATAAACCACATCAGCAAGTAACAAATAGCAGGTCTTGTGTGAGTTACCAAGCACCTAACGAGCATTCATACGTAAGTGTGTGTTCAATCAAAAGTGACTAAGTCTAATCCAATGATGATAAATGTATGACGTTGACTCAGATATGACGAAGGAATTGAAATCCGGGACGCGTCGAGGATGGCATGTTGCCAAATCTAAGAAATTGCCAAATAAGCGAATGTATAATATTTACTAATATTATATGTTCACAAAATCAAGGAATCAAAACATGTATATATATAAATATATGTATATATAACCTAATGCAAAATTGCGTCAAATAAAGAGTTTAAGAAAAACATATAACGTTTATTCTTATCGTTTATACAAAATGCTCATAAGCTTTGGGTTATCCAAATACATATACATATATACATATATTTTCTTTGTAAACTATACAACATATACTCTTATGTAAATCCATGCTAATAATCGATGATATGTACATACATTTGTAAAGAGAAAAAAAAAACTATGTTTAAACCAAGGTTACGAAATAACTCAATCAACATTTCGATAACGAGACATACATGTTTAGAATACATCAAGGAACAATTCGGTAAATGTTTTAAGTGATTTGATGTTCAAAATAACATAAAACAATAAAAACAAAAATATATGGAAGTCACTAGTACTTTACCCGCGCGTTGCGGCGGCGGCAGTACATAAGCATTATTCGTCATTTGTTCGCTCGTTATGGCGACACAACAGTTTGGGAATTCATTTGGGAAACAACGAACGCAGTACTTGATTTTTGTTCGTTTATCCATACCCTCGTGATAATGTTCGAATGTACGTATATTGGTTTTCTCATTTGTATCATCGATTTAGCTCATCAACATAGTTTTAAGATACCAGTAATAACATAGTAGTTTTGGGTTCAAAAGCCGGGTGTCAATTAACCTCCATTGTGAGGAGGTCAATTTGTGTCGTACGCGCTGCAAATTTCGATGACTTCATCACCAAAGTTTGCCCACCACTCTTCATCAGACATTGAAGCAGGTGTCACCTCAATTTCCTCTGACGGAGATGTCACCTCAATCTCCCCTAACGGAGGTGTCACCTCAATTTCCTCTAACAGAGGAGCCACTAAAAAACAACATTAAGGTTTTACATGAATGTTATATAGTATAGTAGGTAGATAAAAACAAACTACAATTTTAGATGTTAAGTTGATACCTGGAATATTGTTGATCTCGTCACTTTACCATTTTTAGTTTATAATTATTTTAAATAAATTAAACAAAACACCTCTAATTTCCTAATTTACAAAAATAGCCCCTTGGGTGTAAATTACTAATATGCCCTTGGAGTTAACTGAAATATTTAACTCCGTTAGTCCTAGGGACTCAAATGGCAAAAAAAATGCTACCATGAGGTGAAATTTGTTAATAATCTAAATAATGGACTCAAAGGGTTAAAATCGCCAAACCACAGGGATGCAAATCGTATTTAACTCTAGTATTTAAAAAGATTGATGATTTTATTTATTTATTTATTTATATTGTTTGTATGATTGTCAACGCCTTTATTTATTGTTAAATCCTTATTTTTTGTCAACAATCCAACAATGGACATATATAGTCACTATAACATAGATAAATAATAGACAAATGTACAATTTGATTATAAGCTTCTTCCAAGACTATACTAACTGCTTCAGTAAATTGCACATGAATATGAACACAACCAAAACCAATGTAAAATATAAAATTTCATGTTTCATTATTTAATTAAGTGTTAATAAACACATCATCACCTTCCAATCAAAACTCTCCAGGCCATTAGTAATATTAATTTGTATAAAACCAAATCTTAGACGCAGCCATAGATTATAACACAAAGTTAACTCAAGAAACTATCAGCAACATATGGCACACAAAGTGAACTCAAGAAACTAATAGCACACCAGATTTTTATACGAAGTCAAAAGGAAAATGAAAATATCATTAGACCTTTTCATCCCTACTATTTTAATTCTCAAAGGAGCCAAAAACCTTCAAAAACACAACACTGTCTTTTTTTTTAACGGCAATTTATTAAGCACCAACGGCAGCCCAGCAAGAGGCTGGGAGCCCAGAAACAAGAACAAGAGAAGACAACTTACATATTGAAAGCAGCCCAGCTGCGCCAATCAACCCCCGCCCTTTTACACCTATAATTAAACCATAAAAAACTCCATGATTTGATCTCCTTAATGACGAAAGCTAACATTGGAGGTCGCTGTCTAAACACCGCTTCGTTTCTCGTCTTCCAACTGCACCAACAACTCGTAAAAAACACCGTTTTAATCGCTAAGTTCAAAAACACAACACTGTCAATCTACCAAATTTGCACACTATCATGAAACTAAACAATGATGATAGTGCTGCTACCTTAACATAGGTAAAATCTCACCACGTGTTTATTAGGTAGTCTAAATCATTTCGTGTTGTTCAAAATACAGAGTTGAACAATCAAGTGTGAAATCTTTTAGTGACATTTTGTGTGCATTTTCTCTAAATCTGAGGATAACTGACCTTCACATCCATCCACTTATAGGATTTCAAAATTACAACTTTACTGGAATGAACTTTCAAATTCCTCATGGTTATTTAGAAGGTGCATTCATATTCACAGCCTAAGCTACAAACAAAAATAAAAGCATATATTAGTGAGATAATTAACTCAAATTTTTGAGGCATTTTCTCTTTTTAAACCTGCTGATGAAATGTACCAAGACCTGTCACAAAATCATCATGGTTATTTAGAAACCTCCTAGAGTTAAATCAAAGAGGTGTATATTGCTAACCAAAATTATCAATAAACCTAATGAAAAATCTGACACACCCATGACCCACTGAACAAAATAATAGAATAACCAAGAAATATTATCAAAAAGTAAGATTTTGACATGCTCTAAGAAACAATTAAACACTAAAAGCAACACCGATTATCAAGAATACAAATCTAAATGAAAGATTAGTGCCTTGCAAGTAATATATATTATCCGTATGTCTGAACACCAACTTCCACAACCTGCCTTCACCACAACCCTTAATCCAGATGTTTGATATCTAAAAATCAGCCGCGTATTTCTGAAAATCAAACGAAACGATGTGTCTGTAACTAAACCCAGCCTGAAGAACAAATTCAGAACGGCCAAAAAATTATAACATAGTATTAATTTCTTGAAAATTCATGTCATTACTCAGACCCAATAATTTTAAAATATTTATTTAACACCAAGATAGCTAAAAAATAACATTTTAGCATAAAGAATAGTATAAAGATCATTCTCCTAGAAGCATAGTAGAAGGCTGAAATGCGCTGAATTATACCTCGGGGGACTTTAATTGTAGGGTATATGAGTTCAAACCCAATACAAACTTGCAAAAGGATTTGAATAGCAATATGATTGCAAATTTACATTATCTCAATAGCAATCTAAACTTTCAATAAAATGATTTAAGAAGTTTTATGCATAGTAAACACTTGAAGAGCTTTAAACAATTGACATGTTTCCTATTTAGCTAGCTAACTTTGTTTATTTGACAAGTTTGACCTTTTAGATGAACATGAATGAATTAATCCATTCACAAGTAAATGGATCTTTGACATTTTAGCTTTAAAACGATGAGACCTTTTAGATGAGACCTTGTTTGTTAAAGTGAACATGAATGAATTAATCCATTCACAAGTAAATGGATCCATTCACAAGTAGATGAACATGAATGAATAAACATTTGACCTTCTAGCTTTAAACATTTATAAATGATGAGACCTTGTTTGTTACAGTGAAGAACAACCCAAAAAACATCATGTACATACCTCAGGTGCATAGCAACATAGTGCTTGCCCATCTTCCTCATTCGGTTGACCAACTTTTGACCAATTTTATTTATTGGGTCCGTGAATTTTAATGCATGGTAGATCTAAGCTTCTGCAAATTAGTACCCAACTTGTTAGAAAGTCTGTATTCAAACATGCTCGGCTGAACAGCCTGCCGAGAAAGAAAACCATGAATTGTTTAATCTTCCAAAAATATAAAAATCTTATTATGTAACCGAAAAAAATGTACAAACAATATTAGAAAATAATCATCAACAATAAACACTATAAAAGAACTTGTAACTTGTAAGTACTCAATAAATGTCTCAACTTTGATCAATTTACACACACACATAAACATGGGTCAATTTTTTTAACGGGTCAAATGGAAAAACTTTAGAAATTGGCAAAAACTGAAACGGGTCAAATAGTTACGGGTCAAATAGAAAACGAACCTTCTACATGAAGATGAAAACTTGTGGATTACAAAAATCTCACAATAGGTGAAATCGTCAAAACCATTTCTGGTAATTAACAAAGCATCAACAATTCTAACTTGAGAATAATAAAAGTGTAAATCCAAGTAAACAAACCTTTGAATGATAATTAAATGCAATCGTCTAAGACCATAATTCATACATATAAGATCCATATACTGAACTAACTTATTCGTGCAGTCATGTAACTATTCGTTTCAGTCGAAAGTTAATCACGAAGTTACCTAAGTGTGGCACTATGCCAAAGTGAAGACTGCAATAAAACATGCCAAGATTTTTATCCAAGGGTGGAAAAGCAGAGTCCTCGCATCAGGTCTCAACCTAGCATCCTAAAACAAAAAGTTGAATTTTATATGGAGCATGTATCACTCGATCATTATGCTAATTTGCAAGCACAAAGCAACAGTAAAACAAAAGATATTAAACCAATTACGATCAAGAAACAAACTTACGATCTAAGGAAAAGGGGGTAATTATTACCTTTATGCAGACTTCAACTAAAGACCTAGAAGAACACAAGACAACAACAAATATTTAGCTAAAATCTACCACATGAAGAACTTTTCTAATTAAGATGAGAGGTTTATAAACACAGAAGTTTACCTGAGAGGGAGTGAAGTAAACACAAAATCACAATACCTATTACAAATCAGATGCAGAATAAGCACTTTTTAAGTACATATGCTCCTCAGCAAACAACCAAAATGTCAACAGGAACCATATGTGATCGAGATTTATATATAGAAAAAGGAGCCTAAAGGAAATCTGGAAAGAACCACTATCACAGTTTCAAAAAAAAGGTTCTAAATCAGCCATTAAGCTGCATACGGCGACAATCGCGATGGGGCCAAACCATCAAAAATCGAACATGGAAAAGAAAATAGGATTACCTATGGGGCCAAACCATCCGATTAAACCCAGATTCCATCCGAGAATAAGGACTTGTTCCATCCGAGAATAAGGACTTGTTTCACTAAAGGGTAAACAAATCACTGAAGGTTAAACAAAATCACTAAAGGTTAAACAAAATCACTGAAGTTGGAGATCTTTAACAAACACAATTTCTGATTCTTAAACAAACACAAAATCAGAAAAGAAACTTACCTTAAGCTGAAGTTGGAGATCACCGAGGGTGATTTCAAATCGGAATTTAAGCAAGAAGGAATCGGAATTTAAACTCAGGGATTAGAACAAATCGGAAGTTGGTATCACTGAGGGTGATTTCAAATAGGAAGATGGAAGCAATGTATTTATAGACTGATTTCAAAATCGGAAGAAAAGCGGATCAAAGACGTACACCTCCATCTGCAAAAGCAAAGAGGAGGTACCCTCTTTACGCATGTTTTCGATGGGCTGCACGCAAAGTCGCCCCATCTTGCCTGCAAAGGTTGCGTGTTTCCAGAAGCAGCCGTCCCATCTCTGCGCAAAGTCTGATGTAGAAAGCTTGAAGAAAGCTTTTTGTACAATTGTAAAAAGCTATGTACGATTTAGTTGAAAGAAAGCTGTCTTAGTTGGGCCGGTTTAGGGTTCTCCAAATATTTACTTGGACCATGCTTAAAGGATGTGTACATCATGCTTGTTTTCTTGTACCCTTAAAGATGAGGCAGATTCAAAAAGCATTTAAAATTTCAATTTTTCGAAGGCCGCCAAAAGAGATTTGAGAGGTCAACTGAGTTCAGTTCAAATGGAAGGCTTTAAATTTAGTTCAGTTGAAATGTAATCTCTTAATTTTAAGTTTTTCATTGAAAAGAAATGGTTTATAAGATAGTATAGATTTTAAAAAAATTAACTATATTACATTAAAAAAATAGGTTTCTTTTAATATAAAAAATTACTACTATCTATACAAAAATTAACAGATAAACCTTATGAATTTCATACATTTATGTTTCCTATTAAAAAATCTTAAGTCTTTTGAATAAGATTCCCAACTTCGAGCCCAACTCATTTACCATTTTTACGTAATAGCCCAGTTAGAAAAATATGTTAAAAATATACCCGAATATATGGATACTGAAGAGACACCATCTTCAACATCACATCATTTCAAAAAACTTAAACACAGCTTCCCTGCTCAGAGCCAGCGGAAAACCAAACGACGCCATTCCTACCTCCGGCCAAAGGTAACAACTCCGACATGCCCTCTTTACTTTTGTGCATAATATTCATGTATGAAGATATCTGCATTGACCATCTACACTATTTTCAATTTAATGACACGGAACCCCTGTTTTACGGATTCTAAGAATCACCGTTTAGAATACCTAGGCAATTGAATCAAAATCATCACACATTGATTGTAGACTGTGAAGGGCTATTACACTGATTATTATTTCCTTATTTTCCGACCTTTGCGATCACAGTATACTTCAAGTGTTAACAGTAGATTTTTAGGTTTCCTGTGTTTATTTAGTCTATCTATACATGTAGTATTCCCTTACCAACAGGTTGCATGTTAAGAAAAAGACACATAGAAACCACAATTTCTAACTATTGCTTCACTTGCCTCACAATGGCCATTAAAATACAACCTATACATCACTTTTCTGTCCTGTATACATTCAAGCAAAACATTGTCTGTCTACTTTATTATAATCAATTCACAATGTGCACATACATATGAGGATTCATATTTAAGTAAACAACCACCAGTTATTTGAAGATTTTACAATACTAAAACTGTTCCTTTTTGTTACCTAATGTTACTTATTATGAAGAATCAACAAGAATGGAACGTTCAATCAGGAACTTCTTTTCAGTAAGCCATGTACAAATTATAACAGAAATTGACGCGGTTATGTACACACTCAATAGCACACTAAAGGAAAATGAAAGAATCTTAGCTATTGTACTTGAACAAGACCCTTCGGACTTCAAAACCTGGGCTGGATACTTGCTACATCAAGAGCTTGCTATGACTAGAGCAAAGATCGAAACGCTCAGAGTCATGCGGAAAGAAGCTTTACGTAGACAGCTTGATGTTTGTCACCGTGTGGCAAGAATGTTCCAACCAGATATATAGTTACTGTTGTCTGTTTGGTGTTTTCGTAGTTATTTTGGAAATCACTGACCACCATGTTATGTCAATTCCTTTAGTAAATACAATACTTTGCTGCTGCTAGGCTACCACATTAGCTTTTTGTACTTATATTTGGTTGGTTAGTATATGATGCTTCTTACTTATGTCGGTTTTCTCTGTTTTGCTCCTTTCTTTGAAAAACATGCTATTCTATGTTTCAGAATCTGTCTTACATGTCTGTATTTACTGTATTTCATAATTCCTTTTCTTTACCATCATATGTAGTTGCATAGTCGACGTTTGTGAATTTTTCAGCCTATGTCCTATCTTTGGTATTATAACGAATTGTCTTTTACAATACAGTAATGCCGTCTGATCAACAGTCACATATTCACATTGTTCCAACTTCTCGCAAACGTCGTTCTATTAATGATATTGGCATTGACCTACTACAGTTAGAAATATTCACAAGACTTACTCCCAGGATTGTTGGTCGATGCAAGTGTGTGTGTAAGTTGTGGCTAGCTTCATTAGGTGCAAATGAGTTCTTGCAGTCACACTGTCGTAGGATGTCTGTAGATTTAAACAAAAGGGTTTTCATTACAGTTGGACCACTTTGCGCTTCTTATAAGCTTGATATTCAAGACCCGTATGATAAACTTGATCTTCGTTTTATTCTACCTCCATTCAATTTGGACTCGCCATATGATATCCAATTCCTTGCTTCATTGCATGGGCTGGTGTGCGTTTGCTTAAAAACAACACCTGATATGGTTCTTTGGAATCCACTTACAAAAGCATTCAAGAATCTAACTGATGACAACTCACATGGTTTGTTTCAAAAGGATCTAGATGCTATTGGGTTGTATGTTGATGCAACAAATGATTATAAGATACTCCATATAAAGCAACATGATGGGCTGGTTGATGCTTTCATCTATTCAAGGCGTCTTCATTGTTGGCGTGCGATTGGTTTCCTCCCAGAAACACCGTATGGTAACCTAACATATGACTGGGATAATGGCGTTCTTTGTGGAGATTTCATCTACTTCACAGTTTTGGAGTATCGGGTTAAGGGAAACTATGCAATTATTGCTTTTAATGTGAATACAGAGGAGTTTAAAGAGATTGCATACCCCCATTACGATCGTTTTGGTCTATGTACAGCTACTTTATTCAATCTGAATGACGAGCTTCGGATGTTTGTTTCATTTGGTCATAATGTGGTTGTCGTTAAAATGTTGAAGTTTGATGGAAGCAATTGGATTTTTGATAACTCATTTCCATTTACAACTGTTGGAGTCTCAAGATGGTTATCCATTACTCATGTTCTTGCTGCTGGTAGATGGTTTATGTTTAGCTACTCACAAAGTGCATATCGAATTTCCAAAGAAAGCAACAGCGGTTCTTCATTCTGTCCTTTGACCTGGATTCGGGGCAAAGGGGGAGTATATACTGAGACTATATTGTCGCCTTATATTTAGTTGTATTTAACAGAATTTAAGTGTTTGCCTTGCCACTGATGTGTTCCTACATTCTGTTTGAATTTCCTTACAACCAAGTGAATGTTACCATGAGTTTAAGACTTACCATAAGCTGTTTCTATCCGTTCGGGATTTATTAACTTAATTAGCATATTTATCCTACTAAATGTTCTTCGTAGACATTTTGGATATATATGTCACAATGTGTAAGCCCTTTTTTTAATGCCCTTTCGTACGATATTAATCTACGTGTCGATTAATACAACTAAAAATGTAACTATGCTTAGGGTGTTAGTTATGATAGTACACGTCTGGAAGACTATTAGGTAAACAATGGAACTTTGAGAGCAAGAAGTAGGTAATGACTGTTACAGACGTCTATTGACTGTTAATCTATGAATCAAACAAATTAACATAACACATATGTCATATTGGCTCCAATTACAAACAAATGCTTTACACCACACACAATATGATCGTCACTAATAACTTAGATTAAATCAAACGTACCACAACGAGCTTCCCAAAACGCTAAATATGGCTATTAAAGTTATTGGGACTTTAAACATTATGAACCATATATACCATGGCCAGTTACATTAATAAGAGAAAATACAACCGGAGAATGAAACGAAAATAGTCATTGATAAATGACACTCTTAGAGAGTTTTAGAAATACAATTCATCTAATATAACCATTTCACTCTGTATAAAACAAATTAGTTGTAGTATCTACCATCTATTAATTCTTTTGTAAAACCTATACATTCTATCCTATCCTTTATAAAAACATTAGAAGTTTTATAAAAATAAAAGTGAATTATACATGTGTTAAATGTATATGTCATTTGGTAGCAAAGTTACTCTTTAATTCAACTTGAATTACGTTGTAATAGTATTATTCTTACATCAAATCATGTGATTAATTTTCATTTTTAAATAACTAATACAGATAATTAGATAAAGATGCTATAGATGGTGGCATGGTGCCACATACGGTTTGCTTACACGGCCCAATACCACCTAGAGTGGGTTTAAAATGTTGGCCCATATAGATACTCGCCTTTTAACACTCTCCGGAAAACCCGTGGGAAATTTTCAGCCGATTCAACAGATACTGAAAAGACACAGACTTTATCACCCCATCATTTCAAACAGACGCTACACAACCCCGCCTGCATCGTCAACGACTGGGTTTACCGGAAAACCACAGTCCAAACTGACTCCACAGAAGTAAGTATTCCACCTTTTGTACTACCTTTTTACGCCTGAAAATCTATGTACGCCTAGAATAACGCCTTATATGGACGCTTCTTTGAATGACATTCTTAAACTCTGTTGTTTTCACCGTTTATGTAAATGCATTTGTATATATCGCACTGTGACATAAACGCTGAAGACATCAACATTCATGGTTAGATAGGTAAAATTTAGCAACAGAAGGTGTGAATCACTTTATTTAATTTCTGTCAGGTTGTGCTCTTGCAATTAAAATTAACATGACCTACATATAGAAAGTCACAAATAAACAAACAAAAAACATTTGCTTTAAAACATTTACACACAAGTTTTCCGTCTTCACATGTACTCTGATGTTATGCTTACAACGCTTCCCCTGTTTATAGTTGCTAATTCTATGTACCCAGTCATGCTTACAGATGTAACCTACATACATCTCATGCATTCAAAGTGTGTCATCCTTATATACAGCATGGGACACGTCTCGGACAGTCAATCTATTAAAAATTGAAGAATAATTTTTGTTTTATCAGCTTCTATGGTAATGAAATTTTGCGGTATTCACACACTGCACATGTCTATCTCAAATTAAAACACTTACCTAATGTGACTTCAATGCATTATAAACCATATGTTTGTTTGCACACTTTTATGACATTATACTTGGTTCCCGTAAATTATATATGACACCAACATAACCTTTGTTGGTATTCTATACAGATGCCTTATCAACTGTTACTTGACCTTATTTCTGAAAATGATGGACCTCGCGGAGTGGTTAGTTGTTTTCTTTAAACAACTCCAATGTACACAAAAATTATAAAAGATACATAAGTCGGTTTAAAATCCAGGCCCATGTCAATTGTGGGCTTTAAACCATTTCCGGAAAACAGGTGGGAAATTGTTTAACCGTTAAATAGACGCTGAAAAGGCAGAGACTTTGCCATCAATTCAAACAGTCGCTACACAATCCCCTCTTCGTCTTCACCATCGGGGTTCACCAGAAAACCACATTTCAAACTCACTGTACAGAGGTACGTATTGCGCCTTTTGTAGTACCTTTTTTCTATGTCTCATTATTTATGAACACCTACATTCACTGATCATAAGGCTTCTTCTTTCACTGACATACTTAAACTCTGTTCTTTTCGGTGTCCATGTAACCCCGTTTAGATATATTGGACTGTAGACAACGGAAATTTACAAACTTTTTACTATATCCTGTCGCCAACGCATAGATTTTGATAGTAAAAAAACTTGCATGTTAAGAGAAGAGGCTAAAATTAGGTATTCATACGGTATACTATAAAATCTGGAATTTCCACCACTTTAGATTGTAGCCTGTCTTCAACAGATTCTGTTTCTTTGTTACATAGGTTAGATTTTGTGGTAAAAAATCTTAATTACATGTAATAATTTCTCTCATGTTGTGATGTTGCAATTAATATTAAGCTGGTGTCCATAAACGAAATCAATAACAAACAAATCAAAATCATTCAGACAAAAAAACGTTCATACTCCTGTTTATAGTTGCTGATTCTATGAATCAAGATATGCTTACAAATGCAATCTACATGGGTCTGATGTCTTGAAACTGTCTCCTCACTATGTACTTCATACAACAACACTAAGTGACCCAATCCATTAGAAAATATAGAATAAAAACTTTTTTAACATGTTCTATACTAATGGAAATTCCTTATTAATATATGCAATTCTCAGCAACTTCCATGTTCAAACACTGCCTATATCTATCTCAATTTAAAACAGCTACCTAATGTCACTTCAATTCATTATAAAGAATATATATTTGTTTACACACTTATATCACATTATACTTGCTTCCAGTAACATTAATATATCAAGCACATAACCTATTTTGCTTCTATACAGATGCCTTATAAACTGTTGCTTGACCTTATTCCAGAAAATGAAGGGCCTCGCGGAGTGGTTAGTTCTTTTCTTTTAACAAGTCTATGGTTAGTAAAAATGATAACATATACACATAAATATATAATCTCTATGTAGGTTTTCCCCTTGCAATTCACACGACACCTGCCCAAAAACTGCACATCTGTTCGTTTTGTGGACTACGAAAAGCAGAAATTTAGTATCAACCTAACTAATATTGGAAATGCTTTGTGGGGAGCTGAAGATGACACATGGATCTCTTTTATCAATGCATTCACTAGACGTGGCATACAAAAGATTTGCTTAAAATGGAAGAAGCCTGACAAGATAGAAGTTAGCGCATACAATGAAGAGGGGCTGGAGATAAGAAGGAAAAGAAATGGAAAAGAATATGTTTATTCGTGTGTCGTTGAAGCAACTGATCAAACATATCATACGCAGGTGACATTCTGACTATCTATATGTACAATTTCTCATATTCCACCATTGTTCATCATCTTCTTAATAGTTAAGTTACTATTACTAATAAAAGAACCTCACTTCTATACTGTAGCTCCTACCTAAACAGTTTGTTGAAAAATACTCAGACACGCACGTTCATAAGGCCGCATCACGTGTAAAAGTTGACCCTGCTGATGCAACAGAAGCAAAAAAGGTTAGTCATTTTACATTCTCTACAAATTTTTATTTCACTACTGATCTTAAGGTAAATATAGCTTTAATTTATTTTAATGATTGCTTACATATGCCTTGATTTACTTACACATTATTGTTGTTGATATAATGGAAATATTTAATTTACTTTTTAAAACACTACATTATATAGTTAAGAAGTATAACTACTTCTAACTCAATATTCTTACACTCAACTAAGATCACTACTTTATATGCCAATCTCAAAGCCTATGAATATAACTAATGTAATATTAACACCATTACCTTCACACAATCTTAGAAGAAGGTGCTTTATATGTACTAATACTGATGGTAATGTAGTATATGTGATGACACCAATGAAACAACACCACAGCCAGGTCGCTATATGCTATTCATCTATTAAATTACAGCAATCTGTAATTTCCCATATTTATCTTGCATAGTTAACATCATTTAAACGTGATTATCATTAATCATAGAATTCGCATAATAGGTAATATTATATTAATTAATTACTTCATACCTAAGGCATCTTTTATTTGACTAGATAAAAATTTACTAACAACTACAATAATTGACAACTGTCACATACTCACATTTGCAATCAGGTGCTAATTTTCAATGTTGTTAAATTATACAATCTGCCAATACAGTTCCCAGAATGGAGGTTTCGTGGAAGGCCAAATACAGTGAAGCTTTATGCGGCCAAACAAAACGCGGTCGTCGATGTCCTTTTCGAACACGATCCACAAACACGGCAGCAGGTCCCAATAGGTTTCACAGGTCGAAGCTGGCCACTGTTCTATATTGAGAACCAAATTGAACCTGGCAGGTGGCTTATTTTCACAAACGATGGAAGTGGTCAACAACATCCATACAGCTGTGAGGTTACTGTTTTCACAAACATTGGTACTGCACTATACCAGGATCCCGAGCATCAATGCAGCCGGTCCATACCAACCCATATTCATTCTGATGAGAGCCCCCACTACTTTAAACAGCTATCTACACACAATCTGGAAAATCACCTACTGGTATATTCACGTCAGAAGCAATGATTTAGTTATACATTTTAATACATAACTATAATTATCAATTTAAGTATATGTTAGAGTAATAAATTACTCTTGCAGTCCATTCCTAAAGCACTGTTCCGGAGGCACAGCATCCATGTTTCCAACAAAGCAACTTTAAAGTATGGAATGAAGGAGTTCCTGGTGAAGATTCTATGGGCAGGCCAAGATGGCACACATCCTCGATTAAGGATGCAAGCAGACTGGGACGCATTCCTCCACCTTACAGGCCTTCCGAGCCATAAGATTCTGCGTTTCCAGGTTGCCGACGAGCGTGACGAAAAGGATGGCACCACCATATTCCATGTTTGTTAGCCTTTGCCTCTTTCGTAGGACACAACCAGCCTGATTTATCAATCTGAAAGTATTACTATGTTATTACTTCTCCACTATTTCAGCATATCTCCACGTTGTTTATAACTTATTATTGTCAATGGAATCTAATACAATCGTTGCTTCTACATCATTTATTTGTTTGAACTGAATCTGGTGGTTAGTTTATTTTGCTCATGTGCAATTTAATACTATATTCATATCTATGGTTTTACAAGAATGTTAATTTTCTTGAGATGAAATTATTACACTAAAATTGTTATCATCCTTGATCTCTAAAATTTCAAGGTTTTACTGGGCCCATTTGATTATTAATGAAGAACCCATTTGGTTAAAACACATGACCCAGGCATCGGCCCAAATCCCCTGCCCATTTCGTTTCGCCTTCCCCCACTCGCTTAGAATAAATAACGAACAGGCAACCACAGACAACAGTTATGGTGGAACTGAATGGACAGGCGGTTATAAAGGCAACCATTTAAATCCATATTCCCCCCTTCTCTCAACAGAACCCACACAGAAACAACCCCTTAAGTCCATCTCCACACCGAAAGGTAAACCTTCCCTCTTTATTGTTAGATATATACACTAAAATGACTGCTTACAGGATAACTAACCCACTTGCTCTTCTTCATGCAAACAACCCCTGCAGTAATACGAAGAACAGCGAACTCCGTTCATCTCCCCCATACAAGGTACGGAACCAAGATTCTATATTTCGTTTCGTGAAACATATTTTGGGATGCATGCAACTTTGCATGTCACTAATCCAAATCTTACAAATCAGATACATGAAATTAACCGTTTAATAAACATATAGCTTTATGTTGTCTTTAATAAAACACTTACATTGAAACATCAAGGCTATGACACACTTACATTACAATCTTCATCTGTTGCATGTAGCAATAAGAAATTTCTAAGATTTAAATGAACATAAACACAATTAATCTGTGTACACAAGTGTAATCATGGACAGTACCTAAGGTTTCTGCTTTGCTATCTTTCTGTTATACACAAAGTTCTAATTTGAATACAATCCATATTATCTGCTTTCTAAGTTATTGTCCGTCAACCAATATTTATCTCTTGCAACATCTTCTTTGAACCCACACTGTCATAAATAAAAGAATTCAATGTTTGTTGGTCCAAGCAATTTTACTACCTACTTCATGAGTCACTTTTACGTTACCAAATTGAACAGGCTGAGCATGATAACAATAATAATAGGATATGACTGAAAAAACATGTATCTATACTCTGTAATGCTGTTTTACTATTTTAAGCGCTTTTTTTTTTAGGAAATGGAAGACTATGTCCGTAACTTCTTCATCGCCAGCCACAATGAGACAATCGCTGAACTATCGGCCGTGATATTTGTGGTTGAAAGGTTGCTCGCAGAAAACAGACAAACACTAGAAGCTGTTCTTAACATTGAGCCCTCTCCCTTCCGTTATGCTGCTGCATCCATGCTTAATGATGCGATTCGTACCAAACAGACGATACTACGGCATCTACAATCCGTGCGCAGGGATGCCGAGGCAGCAGCACGTGATATCGACAACCGGATGGAACACAGCTTCCGCTCGAACTTCTAACCGTTATTCACATTTTTACTTTGAAAAGACGATGTTCATTCAAACTTTAAACCTACTAATATCTACTGTATTGTTCTTACTTTAAAAATGTCTATCTCTTACAAAATTTATTGATGACAAGCACAAGCACGAATAAAAATGTGCATACCCACATTCCATTAAGTTATGTGAACACAATATACAAACAGATCTTATTGTCAATTGCGTTGTCCATGATCATAGTAATCATCAAATCCAAATGACCATATTATGTACTACTCTTTTAAAGAAAGTAGATACATAAAACCTTACATTTAACAAGCTTACACAGATTGCTCATATGTTCTATCGGTGTAATCAACTGAAGATTTCTTAGATGCTGAAGACATCCACTCACATGGTTAAAATCCTACGACGTGTCATAGCATAAGAAATGAATATCGACGATTATGTAGCTATTTAATAAAATACATTCACATTCAAGAACAACATTAATAAAATGTATTTAAACCATACAAACATCAAAAAAATAGTACAACCACTTTTTGGAAGGTTCTCAATCTAAGAACCAATTTTTTTTCCCACATGAAAACATAAGATACTATCATGCAAAGGTGACTGTGAATGTGTTATTGTTTTGTCTATTCCAAATAACATTCCTTATATGGCCGAATATACTACCTTTCGACATATTTGTGCCTTCACTTTGAAACTTTTGATACTAAAATATCCTTCTAAAGATGACCGCAAGTACGAGACCGCTAATGCATATGTAAAATAGAAAAGAGGAATGTGATATATAAAACTAAAGTCATGCAATTCGTTTAGTGATTAACCCAATTTTAAGGGATGGGCTCCGCATGAGATTGAAAACCATGGCCCAATTTTAACGATTGGGCTTCAGTCCATACCCGAAATAAAGGAGGGAAAGAAACTGCCGGCTACGCAGTCTATGAAAAGACAGGGATTTCATCACACCATCATTACAACCATCAACTACAGCAACTCTCCCCTACCTTCCCTTTACACCATCGCCGGAACTTCATTCCACATCCTGCATTCACGATACACAGGTCCGTAATACCCTCTTTCTGCTTTGTTCTCAACCTTCATTGTCGATTCATACCTACATTTGCCCTTTCAATAGTTAATTTTTAAAAAAGCAGCAGTCTAACCCCTCATGCTTTACACATCTGCGTAAAGCTAACTTTTTACCTGACTATGTGAAAAGATGAACTTACCATGGTTTAGAGTAAATGACACTCTTCGAACATGCCTTCCCATACTTTCGTAGAACACATGTTAAAAAAAAATCTCTGTATTAGATGGTCTACTTTTCTTCCTTTTTGGGGCTTTCAGCAACTATTAAAATGGGCAACCTGTAGGATTTCGCTTTTAACGTCTAAATAATAGTTTACAATTCAATAGAAATAATATATACTCACCTGATCCACTCTCTGTTTCTATTTGTCAAATGTGAGCCAATGTCATTTTCTTACTAACTGTATACCTAATATCACTGCCTAGGATGGCGAAAGCACTACATACATATTGTGTCTTTTTCTATGCCCAGTTCTTATTGTTACAACATGGTTCTTATTGCTACAACACGTTCGCCCTCTATACACGCTAGCACGATCAGGCAATTATGTACCCAGAAAGAAGACTGCCTGTCCACAGCCCTTCTAACAGCATCATCATAAAAGTTTCACAGAAAACGCATCAATGTACCAATTAGCAAGCAGTTACAGATTTTAAAGTTTGTGGTTCTATAGTAATAGCATTCAGTTCCTACTGTCTACACTAGAAAGTCATCCAAAATTCTACTGTCTTTATATTTCCGCATTTCCTTAATATCCTTGCCTTATTCGAATCGATTTAATTATAAAGATTCAATTTTTGTAACATATCCTATACATTTTACCTGATTCCACTATAACTATATGTCATGAATATGACGTACCTTCTAATTGTCTGCAGATGCCTTATAAACTGGTGGTTCATCTTATCCCGGAAGGTGAAGGACCACGTGGAGTGGTTAGTTTTCTTATAAAAAGTTACCTGCTTACCACATACTATAGTATACACATACTTATATATTTTTATGTAGGTTCTCCCCGCCCCCTTCACTTACCAACTGCCAAGAACCTGCACACAACTTCGCCTGGTTGACTACCGCAAGAATAAATTCACAGTCAATATTAGTTACCTTGGTAATAATGTGTGGGAGGTTCAAGACGCCACATGGTTGGCTTTTGTGGATGCACTCATTGACCGTGGTATACACAAGGTCTGTCTAACATGGAAGAAGGCTGACAAGCTTCATGTTGCTGCATTCAACAAAGAGGGTCTTGAAATCAGAAAGAGACTAAATGGGCATGTGTTTGTTCACTCCTGTATCATCCAGGCAGATGACAAATCATACCATACACAGGTTCTATTTCCCCTTCCATGACACATAAACCTAACCACTGTTACTATCCGCTACTTTTTAAAAACATAAACGTACGTGGTTACTAATATGACGGCTTACCTTTTTGACGACAGCTGCTGCCACACCAATTTGCCACAAACTTCCTACCAAACAACCTTGACAGTCACGCTCTAAAGGTGAAGGTTGAGCCTGCTGATGAAACAGAAGAACCAAAGGTCAGCGAACTTTGTTTCCCGTAGAGAGCTTCATTTCTGATACGATTCTTAAGATAGTAACTTCTTCTACTACTATTTGAATGCCATGCATATGACAGGAAGTACCTACTCTCAATAATAACACAACTACAAAGTTTTGAAAGCATATTAATTGTATATTTACTATTTAAAAAAGAAGGTACAATTACATAATCTACAATTCTAAACTGAAAGACATTCTTAAAATATAGGTTGTACCCATAAAATTCCCACAGTACAGATCAAAATCAGGTCCAAATACAGTAAAACTCCAGGCGGCAAAACAGGATGCCGTGGTCAATGTGGTTTTAGAAACCGATCCACAAACACAGCAGCAGCTTCCAGTAGGACTTGGTGGGCGAAATTGGCCCCTCTTTTATATTGAAAACAAGATTGAACCAGGGAAATGGGTAGTTTTTACGCACCTTGGAAGTGACCACCACCATGGTCACAATTGTGGAGTTACTGTGTTCCACAGCTGGGGTATGGCACTGTATGAAGATCCCGAGCATTGCTGTCCACTGTCCATGCCCACACACGTCCATAATGATGACGCTCCACATTACTTCAAGCAGCTATCAACATATAACATGGATACTCACCTACTGGTACTTTTACTAAAGAGAAAACGGCTTTGTTGTTTTTTTTTAACGCATGATTATCATTAACAATTGCTTCAACATTAGAATAATAATTTTCTTTTGTAGTCAATCCCAAAAGCACTGTTCCGGCAGCACGACATCCACATAGACAAGGAAGCAATTCTGATGTTTGGACTGGTGCACTTCCCGGTCAAGATTGCCTGGACGGGCCACGATGGCATGCATCCTCGGCTCAGAATGCGAGGAGACTGGGCACTTTTCTTCCAGCTGACGGGCCTCCCACGCCACAAGCTGTTACGGTTTGAGCTTGACAAGGACCATGCCCATAGAGGTGGTGCCACCGTGTTTTATGTCTGTTAAGCTTTCTTATGTCATTAACCAAACCAACATTCTGAAACTTAAAACAACTTCTAACTTTCTTTTGTGGGCATATAGTTAACTATGAATGCTATAGTGATGATGGTTCTAAACAGATAACTATTTTACCTACAATCTAATTCTCACTTTAAACCATTCAGGATCATACTAATACGATGTATATGGTATGTTGCTAAATTTCACCCATGGCCCATACTATAAATGATCTACTAATTTACGTCTGTCACATGCTGTTCTTTATAAATTAACATCTACTGTTTACTCATTTAGTATCCATAACCATGTACCTAAAGATTTTCCCAAATCCAAAGAAGCCCGTACATCACAATCAGTTATATAATAGCAACCATTGATTCCGCCCGTGCATCGCACGGGCCTGCCGACTAGTTAATAAAATATAAATGTCGGGATTCTAGATAATAGTTTTCATTGCAAAAATAATAGTTTTTAATCAATGTTATATTATTTTATTGTTTTTAAATTTTATTCTTTATCAATATTTTAATTTTTTCACTGGTATAATAGTAATAATTGTTATTTAAGATTTTTTTTTGCTTTTTATTTTTATCCGGATTATTTTTCGTAAAGCGATTGGTGTTTTGTTAGTGGTAATCCGAATTATTTTTGTAAAGCAATTGGTGTTTCATTGGTGGTGTAACAAAGTTTTTGTTTTAAGCGTTTTGGTTGTTACACGTTCTTTTATTTTCTTTTTCCTTACGTAGTGTTATAGCAATTTAACTGTTTTTTATATTTACGGTATCCCTATGGTAATGCGTGATGACTACATCCGGTATATGTTATCATTGTCATGTTTAAAATTTAAAATATAATAAAAAAATAAACAATATGAATTTAATCATGTTCAAACAATATTATATTTAATTTTATTTCTAAGAAGTTGTGTTATTCTCTAAGTCCTCTCCTAAATTAGTTTTTTTATCCGAAATTTTGATAAAACGGTTGGTGTTTTGTTGTTGGTGTAACAAAGTTTTTAATTTTAAGCATTATGGGTGTTACAAGTTTTTTTTTAATTTTTGTCTTCATTACGTGGTTTTAAGCAATTCAACTGTTTTTTTAGTCACGGTATCCTCACGATAATGCGCGGTTGCTACATCTAGTAACAAACAAAATACAACCTTAGTTGTAATAAAACTAAATTTAATATTCAAAGTTGTATTAAAAATGATTTTTATTTTATTTATTTATTTATTTATTTTTGGTTGAACTATATTATTTTGGTTGAACTATATGTACTACTCTTAATGCATGGTTATTTTTCTAATAGAACATAAATAAGAGATAAAATAAAGTTAAGTGATTATATTTATAAATTTAGTAAACTTGAAGCGGAGCATGGTAAAGTATTTTATTTTATCTGTCGTATAAATTTTATAGTTTGAGTTTATCAACGAAGTTTATATTTTTTGGTGGTATAAAGTACACAGATTTCCTAGGTAGAGTTGTTTAACATACTATTTTTTATTTGTTTTCGTCATTAATATTTCTCTTTTTAATTTCTGTTTTCCTTACGGTAAAAATAAATTTGTTGAAAATATTATTTAGTAGAAGGAGTAGTGAAATTAATATTTGATCCATTTATTCGGTCTTTTGCTTTTCTTTTCCTCGATTGATACATTGATTTTGCTTTTGTTTTTTATTGGTGATGTAACAAATTTTTTTGTTTTGAACGTTTTGGCTGTTATTAGGTTTTTCAATTTTATCTTCTTTACATAGTGTTATATAATCTAACTGTTTTGTATATTGATATTACCCCATAATAACATGGGTTATTAGCTTCAAATAATCCCAACTATAACCTTTTGGCCGGGAACACTCCCAACTAACGAATTTTCCTCTGTCACTCCTAACTATCAATATATATTCTTTCACCACTCCCTCCGTTAATTTTCTTTAACTCCGTTAGTCATCTGCCTACGTGGTCATCCTACGTGGCATACATTGATTATGTGGCTAGGTATGTGGCTTATTTCCCCTAAATTCCTAATTAAGAGAAAAAAAAAACAAAAAGAAAACAAAAAAACACAACAATCTCATCAAACCAACCCCCACCATCATCGGCCCTTTCCCCCTGCTCGCCTCCATCTTCCTCCTCGCAGCCAACTCCAGTAGGTAGAGACCGGCGGTTCGTAACCATTATCGGTCGCCGTAAAGTGTAAATCAAACAGAAACGGAGGCCTAAATCGGACCCTTACCTGGTTAGCTGCGGCCTAAATCGAACCCTTACCTCGTTACGGTGGACTAGCGGCGATGGAACGACGGTTTACGGCGGCGAGCCACAGTTTCCGTCCTATTCTTCTTCCCTTTCTTCTATGGTGTCATATCTACCACACTAAAGCTCGTCTATAGTTGCAAAGGCCAAGAAGAAGTGGCGGCAGCCGCTTACGGGGATTAGGGTTCAGCCCCTTTAGCGGCAACGACGTGTACCGAGTGCGCTCCGGCTACCCTTTTTGGCAGCGGTTTCCTATTTGTCTACCCTTCCCAGTAGCGGTGAGGTTTTGGTGGTGATTTTCGAGCAAAAGTCGCAACTCCGGCGACCCTAGGGAGCTTCGGTTTTGACTGGAGGAAAAATAGATAAGGATGTTGGCTCAAAAACCCTAGCGTTGCCGCCGTTGTGGCTTCGCCGGAACACGAACGGTCGCCGGTGATCACCGGCTTCCCCCTCTTCTTCCTCGTTCTTCTCTTTCTCTCTCTAGCCATGTCTTTCTCTCTCTCTAACATATGCGTGGGGTGTGTGGCTGGAAGTTGTCGAATGACAACAAAAATAAAATAAGGCACGTAGGATGACACATAATCATTTTTATGTCATGTAGGCCTTTTTAGCCACATAGGACTGCCACATAGACACTAAACTAACTATGTTAAAAAAAACTAACCGGGGGAGTGTTAAAAGAAAATAGGTCAATAGTTGAGAGTGGTATTAGTTATTTTCTTAGTTGGGAGTGTTCCCGGCCAAAAAATTATAGTTAAGATTATTTGAAACCAATAACCCTAATAACATACGGATTATAAAATCTAATACAAAATAAATCATAATATAAACACATGATAATCCGGTTAAATCATACGCAAAGTGACGGGATAAAACAAAACAAAATATTATTTAACAGGAAATAATGAGTACTCAAAGACATCAGATCCAAAAAGCCGTCTACATATGCTGTCTGACATCGAAAAGACACGTGGAACAAAACAAAGCACGTACCAAACTACGAGGCTTCTACACAACAAACACCTGTCCACGACGTGTCAATCTAAAACATCCAAAATCCCCAAACTACCCCTCCTCCCTATCATCTTCTTACACCCCCAAATGCATGAAATCTCAACTCCTCTCAACACTCTTCAAACTGCACTACTCTCACCACCCCCTTTGACGATTTTACCCCTCACTTGGGTCCCACACCTATTATCCCTTACCTTCAACTCCACCACTACAAGCTTCTGCAACTTCAATCCCCCCTCAACTCACACCTCCTCTCTAACTTTCTCTCACTATATATAGCCATATATATTTGTGTGTGTATAATTTCGAGATTTGAGCATGTTATTTCAGGTGCTTTTTTGATTCAAGATTCTGAAGTTTGAGAAGCTGTGATCAGATTTAGATCTACAGATTGCACCCATTATAGGTATAATGCATGCACTTGAAACTTCATGCTTAGGTTGTATGTAATTAAGTTAATTGATTCTATTTCTAGTATTCTGCCAAAAGTAGAAAGATTCTTTGTCTAATCATATGTTGGATGTAATTTTGGTACACGTGTCATGCCTAAAAGAATGGAATCAAGGTTAATATGGTTGCTACAATGAAATCTGGATCGGGTCTGTTATCGGGTTGACCCGTGTCCAACATTTACAAGTCGGTTTCTAATTAAGTTTTGAGGTTTAGGTCGGTGCTGCAACATGAAATATAGAACTTGTTAATGAGTACTATATATATATATATATATATATATACACATGTTAACTTTTAGAAGTAAGATTCTTGTGATTCAAGTGCATTTTCATGGTTTGCTTGTAACTGTACGAGGTTAAAATCCATGTTTGTAGTTGATTTTGGACCTGTACTTACGAGGTTTAAATTACTGTTACGAGGTTAAAATCAATGTTTATAGCTGATTCCGGACCGTTTGAGGTTAAAATTACCGTTACTAGGTTTAAATTGATGTTTAAATTTTGGAGTTGGGTACTAAGATTGTATGTTTATAGTTGCACTAGGGACTCAGAGATTAAAGTTGATGTTCTAACTTGCTGAGAGTACGTATCATAGAAATAAACGTATGGTGGTGGTTCACGACACCGAAATCATGTCTCCTGGGGAAGTTGAGTCGCCATTGCAATCGGACCAACACCAAGCTAGGAACAATGCCCATGTGCCGCAACTTGGCCGTCAATCGTCAATCTATTCCCTTACTTTAGATGAGTTTCAGCACACTCTTAACGAGAGTGGAAAGAATTTTGGGTCCATGAATATGGATGAGTTTCTCAATAGCATTTGGACCGCCGAAGAAAATCAGGCCCATACCCAGGTCCACCCTCCGGCCGCAGCCACCGTTGGTGGCGGCATTGCCGCTTCTGCTGCGATGGCCGCTAACGGTGCTAGTAGTAGTGGGCAGTTCCTGATGGGAATCAATGTGGGTTTAGCGGAACCGAATATGATTGCTAGGCAGTTAAGTTTGTCTAGACAGGGTTCGTTGACTCTCCCGGGGCCGTTATCTCGGAAAACGGTCGATGAGGTCTGGTCAGAAATTCAAAAAACCCGACAAGATCACCAGCGTCCAAGCAATGGGAATAACTCGAGTAATGATCAAGTTCCTGGTTCTGCTCAACGCCAACCGACTTACGGAGAAATGACACTAGAGGATTTCTTAGTGAAGGCAGGGGTAGTTCGGGAACAAAATCATCCCAGTGCCCCCCCTGTTCAACAACAGCAAGTGCCAGCCACTTTTGGGCTGTACCCAAACGGAAACAATCCTGTTATCGGGCCTCCGCCAGGCTCGGCCCACATGGTAAGGCCCATGTTAGGCCTTAGTACAGGCGGCGGTGCAAATGTCATCCCACCATACTCGCCACTGATCAGGAAGACACCAGGCTATCCCGGAGGTAAACAAACAAGCAGCTATCAACCACAGCCGCATTACGGCGGCATGGGTGGAAATGGAGGAGGTGTTGCTAGCGGTTACGGTCAGGGGCTCGGGATTGGATCACCAGCGAGCCCGGTATCTTCTGACGGAATTGTTACGAGTCAGATTGATGGGAATCAGTATGGGTTGGAAATCGGCGGCATAAGGGGAAGTAGGAAACGGATAATTGACGGTCCGGTGGAGAAAGTGGTGGAGAGGCGGCAACGAAGGATGATAAAAAACCGTGAGTCAGCTGCGAGGTCTCGAGCTAGAAAACAGGTGCATAAAACTGTAAAATCACCTCCTTAATCATTTCCACTCAGACCTTTTAATTAAGTTGAATTATATCCTTTTCTGTTTCTGGCAGGCTTATACAGTTGAATTGGAGGCAGAATTGAACATGTTAAAAGAAGAGAATGCTCACCTTAAACAAGCTCTTGTAAGCCCCCCCTCTCTCTCTCCCACAACACACTGTGCAGTTTGCTCGAACCGCGAACTGCTTGAATCACACAGGCTGTTTAACAGTTGAAACCAACTGGTTGTTGGTCTGGATTTAAAAAAAAAAAAAAAACTTGTTTCTATTTTATTTTTCTTCTTTCTAAAATCTCATGTTTTGATTAATGTTACTTGTATTTTAAAAGGTAAATCTACAAAATCTTTACGGATTTCATATTGCTTTAGATTATATACTTATAAATATGTATTCAGTTTTTATTTTAAATTACTTATGATTGGTTTTTTACAAAAAATCCGTCCATTCTAACATGACATTTGTGGGTTAGGGTTTAGTGTACACGGGTTTGGGTCAATTTGTTGAACCCGCAAACATGTTTAGCAAGTGACGTCAGGTTCGGGTTGACTTGGGTTTGCGGATTGACCCATTTACCTTCTATTTTTTCTAAAATACAATGTTTTATGTCATGTATAAGTATTTTGTGAAATTTTAAAAACTAAAAGATTGACTTCACGTTTATATTGTTTTTATACACCTTTGCGTTTCTAGTTATAAATTTAGAATTCTAGGGTATTGAAATTTAACTAAAAATTAATAAATAGGAAAAATCTGGTCAAACTGGTCGTTTTCGTTTCAACCCACAGGTATTCATGTGGTACTCGGATTCAATCTATCTAGCATGATTTCCGAGTTTGTGTCGGGTAGGGTTGGATCTGTAAACACGACCCATTTAGCACCCACTGACCAAGGGGGTCATAAAAGCATTGGTTTTTATTATATTGAATTTGAATAAAGTTTTTTCTGTTGTTGAACAGGCCGAAATAGAGAGAGAAAGAAAACAACAGGTGTCCATATGATCTTTTAAACTTTTCACCCTTGGAAAACTACTTTTTTACTTGTTGTAAAAGGTAATTAACTAAAATTTGGAAACTTGAGTGCAGTCATCTGAAGAAGAAGTAAGGATGAAAGCTGCGACAAAAGGTCAAAAAGTGAGGGACAAGTCTAGGATGTTAAGGAGGACGTCAAGTTGTTCGACCTGATTACCAAAAGATCGTTCTCGACATCGAGTGAACGATCATGTGACTACGGTTTTGTTCTAAACGTACTATAGTTCAAATAACATATGACATATTATAGGTGGTCTGGTTGTTTCGTTTAGTGTGACAGGCATGCTAACTAGTCGGGAATTACAATGACACGACCTGTCGTCTGCCGAATATCCCATAAGAGTCTTAGCTGCTTGTGTACAAACCTCGTGTGAATTATAGTCGTTATAGATTTCCTTTAGCATGTAAATTCGCAATTTTTTACTGTGGCTTCGATAGTGGCTGATCTAAAAGTTTCAACCGATTTTTGGATGGAGCAAGGTTAAGGTTGGCATTGAAAATGATGTACTTATATCAATTATTATGTCATATATGAATGACGATGATTTATTTAGATATAATATACGAATTACAATGTCGGGGATGAGTACTAACATGGAGAGCGTTTTCATTTGGACTCCTTTCCAAATTGCTCCTCTAAATCGACCCTAAGAAGAAGTTGGTGTTGACAGTGGCAAAAGAGTTAGCCGGACGAAGGGGTTCTCCCAGTGACAGCTTTTTGGGTTCTTTTTATTGTAACCGCCGGCAAATTAAAGACAGAAGACACAGAGGGCTCAAACAAATTGTAAAAGTAAAATTTGCACTATTCGGCTTATATTTTCCCATCGTTTATTCTTTAGAAATGAGTAGAAGAATGACAAGTGGTGGTCGTGGACAGCATGGAAGGCGGCGGGCGGGTGGAGGTTGCGTGAATTGTGACCCGTAAAAAAGAACCCGATCCCCAGGGTTAAAAAGAATAAGAGGACCCTCTGAGTTGTGACTTTGAAAAGAGAGGATTATAGCCAACGGACCGGATAGGGTGCTACATGCACGCTAAAAACTAAAATCGAAGAAAAAGTTTCGTACAATAAATCTGAACATGGAAAAGAGAAAGCATGTGTTGTGATTCGTCTCAATGAGTTTATTTAGATTGGCAATTTCCATGGATTTTGAAACAGGAGTTTGATTCGTGGAATTTAATGGAACTGGATTTTTTACTTTTAAAATTATTCTGGATAACTAAGGAATTTCAAATGCAATGTATTTCATAAATCACTTTAGTAAAGGAAAGTTATTTGGCCTTAAATTCCATTGATTAAAATAATTTATTCCAATTTAAAGTTTGTCCATAACCCAACTAAGCATAACTTTTCAAAAACTTGACAATTTTAATTCTATTGAATTCCACGAACTAAACGTCACCAGTACGAATGTTCTTTCATTTTATGGGTACAATGACGTTTGAACATTGAACATCGATGATTTTAAATTATCGCTAGCTTAATCGGCTAATGTGAGGTATCTAAAGACATTAAACGTGAGAAGTATCCGGTTTAAGTCCCATCTCTGACAAAAGAATAAATGGGGGTTCAGGTTATACAAGGGGTTTTCTCATCTATGGTGAGTGAAGACGTGTCGTTGGGGTCATGTAAAAATTAACCTAACTTTACCTGTAAACAATGTAAGTCGGGTGTCGAATCCACGAGGAGCATGTGGTTAGACTTGCAGGTTTGTTTGATTATTAATGCTAAACTTAATTTAAAATTAAAATTCAACTTGATTTGATTAAAAATAAAAACAAGGCAGCCCCTCCAGATTTCAGGTTCTAGGTTAACACAAAATTAAGTTAATTAATTGAGAACCACATAGACATAGTTCTGGAAATTAGTTAAAGCAGTAATCAAAACAAATTGTTGTCATCAAACCATGTCAATCACCTAATTTGCAAGTGTCAATTCAACCCCTTTAGTCACCTAACCCGCTCTAGGTTTTGTCTTGAACCGAACGTTATTGTAAAGAGAGGACTCAAAACACACACATATTATTTAAAGGGAGAGGTTCAAATGAGAAACTTGTTTTAGGTAAGAATGATAAAAAGGAATTTCAGTCATTGGATCTTGATCTAATAAAAAAGGAATGAGAGGTATTTTAGTCTTAGCCACTTTTGTTGACTTTTTATCTACTTCCCCTGTTTTCTTTAAACATTCATAACTTTCACATACGCATATTTTTTAAAAAAAAATTACACCATAAAAACGAGCATTTTTTTATCTTTAAAATACATACAGTGTTGCTATATAAAAAATAAAAAAAAAATTACTCTTTCGAATGGCTATGATTATTTCTTATACTTCTTATCCAAACTAAACTTCTCACAATAACCTCACCCATTATTTAAATTAACTAATGCATCAATCAAATTTAAATGCTTGTCATCACAGATAAAATAAGATCCAATACACAAAACCAAACTGAATTCAGTGTAAAACCTATATGAACCATCACCTGGAGGAAACTACAAAAGATTAGTTAATTATAACGAATAGATCAAACACTTTCACTATATGACTCAGCGTTAAATAATCAACTAAATATTCAATCACAACGATAAAAATTAATAATAAACTGAATAAAAACAAACCCAACTTGATCCCTTCCTTGAACACTCGAACTAGCGATACTCGAATTGCGTGCACATCCAAAGAGGTTGTCGCCTTTTCCTCCTGCCGTCCGTAACCTCCTGGTCGAATTTTTCATCCTCGAATGTCTCAGCCCCCTTTTATTCTTGATTGTTGCTCACGTTTATTTTTCTTTTAATTGGGCCAAGCCCATTTAAAGTTAATTGCTGCTTCTAATTTTATCCGCCCGAGTTCATCAAATCTTGAATTGTTTAATTCTTCTCATGTGTTCACACTTGGGTGAAGTAATTCTCACGTGACTTCTTTGCTTCCCCAATTAGTTTATTTTGATTTCAAGCACATGAAAATTAATATTAATTGTGACCTCATTCTTTTGCTGTACACAAAATAAAACATAACATATTTATCACTTCTATGAGACTTTAACATTTTTTCTATTTTAAATAACCAATAAACAAAGTTTATCAAATATGGTATAAGATTTGACCCGCTTTACATTATGACTCAGGCTCAATTTAATTACACCGTTGAAGCTCATTCACATTCAACACACTAATTATTTAAAACCTGTCTAAACCATCACATTTATAACTTTTCAACTCCAAGCACATGAGATACAAACCATAGAAAATATGACAAGAATTAATATAATGTAACTAATAAAAATATAGAATTAAATATATAAAAGTGTTACAAAATATACTCTCATCACATTCTCACACTTATCTTTGTCCATCTCGGAAAACTGACATGGAATTCTAACCGGGAAATCAATCTCAAACTAATTTAACTTTTCAAATCAACAACCATTTCAACCACATTCCCAAAATGTAATCACATATACTAACTGCAATTGTCGATATTTCTGTCTGACTAAACCCAACCACTGACCTTTTTTTTTACCCCCAAAGTGTTTATATAAATTACCGAATATATTACCAGTCTGCCTATGTGTCACATATCAGAAAGTTCAAATTCAACCTACTCCTGAATCAAATTCAGTCAAAGTAAAGGGTATTTAAGATTATATTTATAAATTTTCCCCACCCTCCTTTTTTTTCAGATACTCAGATATCCCAAGAATAGTCGAATAGATGGATAGTGAAGTTTTTGAGCATTTATTTCTGTAATCTACTATTATTCCTATTTTTGTTTTCATTTTTCTCATTTATATTTATTTTTTTGATTTCATAATTGGTTAATTTTAATTACTTACCAACAAGCATCATCAGAGGTACTCTTTGCGAGATACTATCCCTCAAATCGTACGTGAGTATTTTGCCTGGGAATTCCAGAACATCATCAGAGGCACTCACCACATGATACTATCCTTAGTTTGTACATGAGTATTTTGTCTGTTCACTCCTATAGTTATTAGTTACTTTATTACCTAATATGCTCAAAGATGGAAACATGGGGCGCCATTATTTCTCAGATTTGCTTTCCCAAAAAGATCATAACGTGCCAAGTTATTATAAGGACATAAAAGTCTCTAATTTAAAGTGTCTTTTTCCTCCTAATCATCAGTTTCAATCTCCCTATCACCCCTAAAATTAAAACCCGCTAGCAGACTGAATTAATTACATATTTATACAACAATAAACACAAAGGGCATTATTAAGCTATTCCTAAGTCAGTTGGGCCTACCG